>JASDQU010224397.1:0-10108 GCA_032191745.1 Picea mariana | reverse complement strand
TAATAAACTGCTCCAAGTGGCCGTGTTGGATGGGGATGTGGATGTTTCCCCATTGGGGTTTTACCACGTGAAAACATCGGTGTGTTGATATTTGATCTGGTTATGTGAGTGGTTACTGAAGGTGTTCATCCTCTGTTGGAATACCTGTGTTGTCAAACATTCCTCCAGTGGAGTCTTTGCAATTGTTTGGAGTTGATTGAAGTCACTAGGTGGATGATTCATCCTTCTTGTGTCTGATCACTATCCACCATCAGTAATCAAATCTGGAACTTCATACACTTTTCTGAGGAACATTCCCTAGTATGGTTGCCATTATGTTAGAACTCCGTAATTTCTCAAGCTGAGGAATAAATTAACAGAGGTAACCATAAAACCACTTGGAGTCAAGGATATATCCCTCCAAGACTCAGATAGGGATCTCTCTGTATGATTTATCTTTGTTTGGATTGGATATTATTATAGTTATGAGAGTACAGGTTTGGTTTTGAATATTTGGTTGGGACAACAAAAGAGGGCCATTGGGCAAAATGGAGTCAACAAGGTTTAAGGTGATCAAATGAAGGAATCATATGTAACAAGCAAAGGTATTCATGTTAGTGGATCCTTGTAGTTTATAATATGGAAAAAGAGGAACAGATTAGGGTTCACTTCAAATGCAGAGCAGTGCTACCCAAATTCTACATTCAAACTTCAGAAGAAAACATGAATATTGTTTTAAGCCAGAAAAAGGTGTTTGAAACAAATATTGAACTTAATCTTCTTATAAACAATAAAAGAAAAAAACAAAATGTGAAACCAGAGAAGAACAAATTACATCAAGAAACACTTCACCACATAACTATGAGACATGAATCTTGAAACATAATGTCTTTGTATTCATCAAAATGATCACTTAAAACCTCCTGAAAATATTTACAAAGGATGGTAATATTTCAGTACCATTTTTACCTTCAGGTCCAACCCCTATTCCATATTGAATTCTATATTTTATAATATCCCATTACATTCAAATCCTAAAGAGTAGGGGATCAAATCCCTTCTTTAACTGTTTCTAGATATTTATGAAAATACCTAATTAATGATCTATCCAAAATAGAGATTTGATCCCTTTTCAAAATCATACGATATATCTTGAGTCTATTACAATATATTTTATTTTTACCACTGAAAGGGTAAAAATTGAAATAACTGCCTGCTGATTACTATCCTAAAACTAGGGAAATTACAACAAAATACCAAGAGATAGGTTATTCATTGACTTTCTTTAACAAACCAAAACTAATCCGATATTAACATGACACCATCATATCGAGGATGTGTTATAACTAGAAAATCATTCTGGAAGCCTTCGAGAACATTGAGGAATCCATTTTCCTTGATCGGAGGAGATTTTTGTGCTTTATGTTCATAGCAGAACTTTCAACAACTAACAAGGTCAAACATAATGTATTTAGCTGTCGATTTTCTAGGAATGTTTTTCGGTTGCTAATTATGGACCTTGAAACTGATTTTAGCTGGAGAAACTTGTAAATAATCTCGAACTGGTAAAAAATGGTTGAATTCGATCACTAACCCTGCTTCATCTATTATAATCACTTCATTTCAAATCAAGGGCAGCTTCAGCTAGAGCATCAAGACTGAGGAGAGCTTTAGGTTTTATCTTTTTGTGAGCGAACATAAACCTTAAAACCTTATTCATGTTCTGCAGTCTGCTATTCTGTTTGAAGATCTTTTTATTCTTGTCCTTTACAGTCTCATATTTAATGGCCAACTGATCCAATGCAGAACCAACTTTGAGAGATGACTTTCTAAGAGCCTCATTCTCTATTTTGAGATGTCTTTCTAATACCTTTAACTCAACCAATTCTTCTTTCAGTTTCTGAACCTTAGGTTTTTTACTAACCTTTTTCTTTGATGATGTTTCAGGTATTCCCTCTTTTGGAGTTTCCCTTTCTGCAGCTAATGGCTCTGAATCTAAATAGGAATATAGAAGATTTAAGATATTTCTAATTGTATTCTTTCCTTGATCCTCTGCATTTTTCCCAAATTCTAACTTCCTTTTTATTTTATTTGATTTTGATGGGGAAGATTATGTTGCAGTGTCTACATGTGACAATGCTCTCCTCTTTCTTTTACTGTTTTTTGGAGAAGTTAATTTCTATGAGAAAGTTCCTCCTTTTTGTGGTTGAATTTATTTTCTGAAATCTCCCCAAAACATAATATAATCCCAAGTCTTATTCCTTCTGTTGAGCTCCTCTAACACTATCAGTGTGATCAAGCCCTGATGAAAGAAACTGTTGCTAGACTTCTGAGGTTTGGCTTGAAATTTGGAAGCCATCTTGGTAAGAATTTTAAGAAGATAAAAGGGCATATTCAGAGGTTTCTTACCAATGAAATGAAGGAGTAATATGAAATGGTAAATCATGGTCCTCCCATAACTCCCCTCACAAGTGATGTAAACCTGAATAATTTTTAACAATATTTGCCATTTCTCCTCCAAGTAGCTTCTGGGAATGTCCTTTTTCCATTTCATATTTTGATGCTCTTTTTTAAGAAATGGTCTGAAATAAATTTCCTTGACTGAGGTGGTCTTAAATCATTTTTCACCTTCACCAGGCATCTCTGTAGCTGCTTCTATATTGGCTTCATCTATCTGCATCACAACAAGCCCAAGTTGAACTTTAAATCCATAAAAAATTTTGGCAAATGCCTCTGTGACACCTTGATGGTACCCCTGGAGCTTCTGCAAGAACCTGTGACCTCCAGTGTTGTTTAACAATTTGCAGGCCTCAGGGCGTGCCTCAAGGTATGTGGAATCCTACAATTCATTCCTTAGAAGAGCGCCTCCTGTTGAGATATTCATCACAAGGACTGCTAAAAATTCTTTAAAACTGGTTAGATGACAAAGGATCCAGGGTAAGTAAGGGTGAGAGGTGGACTCAAATGAATATGGAGGTGGGATAAAACAATGATATTAAAAAATAGAGTCAAAGGATGAAATATTTGGGCGACTGTGGGAAGATTTGACACAACCTCAAATAAGCAATTGACTGATTCAATGCATGAGAAGGATAATGACTCTTTTTTGGGATCAATTGAATTGTATGGGCATGATCTAGGGTTATCATCACTTGATTGAAAAAAGGAGAAAAAAAACACAATCTTTTCTGAAATTGGACGAATGATAGCCGAAAGTGGTTTTGGATGCATGTAAACTAATAAGGATATGAGTACAATCACTAGTTAGGAGAGTGACAAAACCCTTTAGATGCCTAAAAAATTTGGCACTTTTGGCAGCTTATGACAAGCATAAATAAGTCGTTTATGCTACCAAAATTTTTAACTTTCGGTAGATAACGACTATAAGATTTTGACCTTTATCTACCAAAAATAAAACTTGCTTCCACAATTAAAATATGAACCAAATTCATGAAATCCCTGATTATGCCACTCTAAACTTTCAAAAAAATCCCGTGGATACATCATAATTCAAAACTTAGCATGTGACAACATTTGGCTTCAACATTTAACCTGGATATCTATTCGAATCATTGGATATACCACTAGACCATTACTCGTGAGCATCTTATCATGAAAGTACCTTCAACCTGATCAGAAAGATTCCAATATAGATGACTAGAAAATAGATGGCCTATATTATAGGACCCTAACAGGAGCCAGTTGTTGAGATCAATTCCTGATTCCAAAATTTCCNTTCCATTTATTTTCCCTCTTCTATACTTTCCCTTGTTTCCATTTTCCTTTTTTATCTTCTTATATCCCTTTCTAGTTACCGTACTTAGTCACATTTCAAAAATTGGTGGGTTCACAGGTAGGCGAGCTTGTGGGTATTGATCCCCATCCATTTCTCTATTCTACAAGTTCGTCCGACTGCCTTGCTATATTATACTTAGCCTTTTTTTCAACATTGTAGGTTCATGGGTTCAATCTTTCATTCTCCAGGTTCCACGATCTCTAATTTGCACCCAAAATTCCATGATCCTCATTTCATCGATCAGACTTGTCACAGGTCTTGATTCCCTAAGAGCATTTTATTTCTCCTGCATGAAAGTTTGATCGATCCTTGTTCTAAACTTAACTTATTTTTTATCATCCATGACCACGGGTTTGTGGGTTCTCGGGTTGGAAAGTTCATGAAAAGATTAATATTCATATCTGATCTCATCCGTCCCCGCCGTTCTCATTCTTTTTCCAATATGAATTGAATGTTTTTTAATGCTAACAACTGATTGTGCAGGAAACAAAAATATTTCCATTAATGGAGAAATACTCGATGAGATTACTTATTAAATTTAATTAATTCTCCATTTTCCAAAGGATTATATTATTGTCATATCTCCGAAAATATTTATTTCAAGTTATTATTCAACTGAAAAATACTCTCATCAACCTAATGGCAACAACAACTAAACAACAATTCTGTGGAGATACTTTGAATATTTTTGGTCATGACGACCAGAGATTTTAGTGGTCCATAGAATATTCATATTATTCATCTCCTCTTGCACAAAAAGGCATAATTTGGGCATCCAAAATTGCTCCGACAGGGTGTGTTCCTGAGGTATTTGGCTGCAAAGAACTTGTTGCATGGTGCATTGATAAGTACGTGCCGAGCTAGAGAATTATACAACGCCAAGATAATTCCCCCATTTCCCTTTCACCACAAGTCTTTCAGAAGATATTGAAGCTCCTAGAGACAACACTTACCTTCAAAGGAGAATATTACAAAGATTTTCTGAAGAAACATAACAATGTCCTAGATCTCCTGGTTGAATATTTAGAGAACCATGTGACTATTCCATAATACATAACCATAATCTACGTCTATTCTTTTAAAAACCCATTTCAAGAGATTGTGCGGATGTTCACCAGGTTAATAGTTTAGGAAAGCACTGCTACCACTTCTCGCATGATTCTTTATATTTTATATTTTACAGTAAAATAACATGCTATCTTTGACTGGGGAAAATTGATTTCCATCGAAATATCATCCCAGTTATCATATTATTTATGGCTTCCTATTTGGTATTTTCTATAGTGTATGGTTGTCAATTTCCAAACTTGACTATAAGTAAGAGGGTGAACTGTGAAATATATCCAATTACCTTCTGGTATTAGGCATTATGGAGACACAAGACTTCTCTGTATTTTTATGAAGTTTACAATGATTTTTTCTCAGTCTTCAAACAATTGTTATTTGGTAAAAATACCCCCATGATATCTGACCAGGCTAACAAATTCTTCTAGAAAAATGGAATGATAGAACAAATCAAAAATCATAGTGTCATCATGATATTCTGTTCCAAAAAAAATCCCTCTTTATCTGACAAATTGTTTATTACATAAGTGGAAAGGAAATACAATGGCTGAATACATTTTTTCCATAAAAAAGGAAAAAACAATTCATCCCCTCACTGTGGAAGATTGGAGATTTCATTTTCAGGAACATAAATAAAATTGACAAGTTTGCAAGAATTTTCAATAACGTGAGCTTAAAATATGTTGAAAATATCAAGGGCTTTGATCTGAACAAGATCTTTGTGGAACACATTCTTTTGATAGGATTTAGTAACTCATTCGTTCAAACTACCATGAATTAAGAATAAGAAAAAGGTAATAACCAAAGTACTCTTGGACACGAGGTTGGTGACTTAGAAACAATACTAAGCACTAATGAGTTGTATAAGAAAAATGGAAATGTTCCTAATGAAAGGAGCGCCTAGTCTCCAGTTGTTACTCCTAAAACTACCAAATCCTTGAGCAATGATCCAACGACTGATCCAGTTAGAAAGATTGCTAACAATAGTTCAAGCGGTGGAGGAGAGAAGAATCGCCCCTCTGGGAAATTTGAGAATTCACATAATTTTCTTGTAAGAAAGAAAAGAAAAGAATTAATACAAGAGGAAGAGGTCAACCTCATATAAAATTGCATCCAAATATTTTCTCTGGATGACATGGAGCTAGAGGTGAATATTGAGAAAATATTTCCCATGATAGAACGACCAAAAATTGTAACTCAACAAAATGTTTTATTGGAAGCTATTGCAAATGATATATTTAGGGAAGAGGAACCATTCACTTTTCAAAGTGTTATTTTTGATAAGGAGTCTAAAAAATTGATTGTTGAAAGAGGTGATCAGAAAAACAAAAAAGGAAAATATCGCTCAGAGGTTGACCTAAAAGACATGCGATAGTTGACCTAAAAGACATGCGGCTGTCCAAAATCTCTAAAATTCACAAGGCAACCAATGATGCTCTTGACGATTCCAATGATGGGTTGGAGGCTGAAAATGCCAAGCTAAAAGAAAGGATCAAAAAGTTGGAGAATGCCTTAATTCCTCTTCCAATCCTTGCAAGTCCTTTGTTAATGGTCAAACCATCCACACCCACCATTAAGTTGAAAAGATATTCAAGACTACTCATATCGGCAAAGAGTTATGTAGAAAAACATATTAAGAAGAGAATGTCACTAATAACAAAAGCATGGGAAGTATCGGAAAATATTGTTTCTTTTGGCTCAAGAAAACATGCCTTCCATGAACATTTGCAAGTTTATCTAAAGAAATATGAAGGTTTATACATTGATTTTGTATTACCATTTGGAATTAAAGTCTCAAACATCACAAAACTGAGAAGAAGAGAGGAGGATTTGCCTTCCCCAAGTCGAATAAAACAACTAAATGCTTGCTGGAAGGAAAAAATTAAAAAATTGAATAACATTGTTCAAGCATGCAGTGAAGCCATACTGAAAAGAGAAGAACAGTTCAAGAGACTCACAAAGATATATCTATAAGGACGTACTAACGAGGTACAAGACCCTAAATTAATTCTCAACTCAATGTTTCTAACAAAGAAAAAATTTGATGAACAAGTTGAGATATTCAAAGGGTTATCATTTGAAATTTTTTATGGCATAATCAAATATAATGAAGATGAAATAGACAATTGGTTAGTTGATTATTCCATGAAAAATCAAGATATTGAGGAATCAGTACATGGTATTTCTCTGGACTTAAGAGACTTGGAAGGTGAGTTATTCAACATTAAAATTTGGCATGAAATAAACATCGCACCAATGAAAATCAATATTGAAGATTGGTTCAAAAAGACAATTGAAAAATTAACGAAAGAAGGGAAATAAAAAATTGAGATAGTTCCTATAACCATCGATGAAGACAATAAAAGGACAAAAAAAAAAAATTAAATACACGAGATACCATTATAGTAAGTTCATGTTGATCACATCTTGCTTTCTTTATCAGTTTTTCATCCAGTTACCCTGCTTCTTTGACTAGAAAGGTTTAACCAAAATCTAATAACTTATCCATGTCTTCTTTCTAGGTATTTCTACTCTATCATTGCCCATGATCCTCCTTATAAAACTTACTTCCTGTTCAAATTTTGTTTATGGTACGCGAGAGCCCCAATCCCAATCCTAAGGAAAAACACATTTAAATTTCAAGGCTTTGTAAATGGCTATATTATTTTAAAAAATCCCAAGAGAACTATTTCGAGATCAGTTTTGACTATACTTTGCAACTCTGAGTTTTGAGTATAAAGTATTTGAGATTGATCTATAATTATCTTTATTTGATCTCCCCATGTTTTTACTCTATCAAAGTTCTCTTATGCATGCAGACCATCTTCTTTTATTTTATGTGATTAAAAATCTTTAGTTTGACTATGATGGACATGAGGAAATTTTGTCTATATTTTTCAAGTGTATGACATTTGCGGTTCCTGGTCATTTCTTTCTTGAAATATTTATATTTCTTTGATTATCATGGCAGACTTCTGCAAAGTATTACATTCTAAAAATATAGAGTTCTAAGAAAATATTAAAACAAAGAGGAGTACCACCTCTATAAAAATGCAGAGGGATTTGTATCCTTGTGAGGTTGTCATTTCGATCGTGATGGATTCAAGCATCAACAACACTGTCCATACAAAAATAGTGCTTTTCCAGCTCTAGTTGGGCATAATCACACTAAGTAAATATATGATATTAGTGAATTATATGGGAATACTTTTCATACGTGCAAGGTTATACATAACATCAATAATGTTTGTGTGTGTGTGTATGCAGTCAGTGGCCTATTTATACCAGATACGTGTCTAGTATGTTTTTGTCAAAATTACTATGAAAATAGTTATGTATTCATGTTATGGATATTTGTTGTTTCTACGATGATTTAGTATATCAGTTGTTAGATTTGCATAGGAGTTGGTAATTATGATTTTCTATCATGGTAATGGCCGTCGAATTTACACTTGTGCATATTTGCTGCTAGAATTTCCTAGAATGGTATAATTAAGAGCATGCGCTGAGTCTGTGTAATTATTGGCATTATATATACAGTCCTTACTTGTTTATATATATAGCAAAAAATATGCACAAGTGTAAATCTGACGGCCATTGCCATGATAGAAAATTATAATTACCAGCTCATATGTAAATCAAGCAACTGATATACTAAAGCATGTTAGAAACAACCAATATCCATAGCATGAATACATAGCTATTTGCATAGTAATTTTGACAAATACATGGTGGACACTTATCTGGTATAAATAGGCCATTGACTCCATCTACACATAATGTACAATTCAAGGCAACTCTAACAACATATGCACACAAGTATAGTTACAACTGCAATTACTATTGTCTGTAACATATAATTGTCATATCTGAACAATCCTAGAAAACAATATTCAAGGATAATTACAATAGTAAAAACCCATGACAACATTCACATATCACAACTTTTGTACAACTTTAACAACAACTATTCTAAGTATAATTAAAACAACAATACCCATAATGGAAGTACATAATCATTTTCACAGTAAGTATCCAACCCAGGATTACATACTCATTCATACAATAATTTAAACTAACACATGGTGGGTACTTATGTAATATAAATAGCCACCAACTGCATACATATCTATGAATTTCCTCCCAGCCTTAGACTATGCTTCTTATAAATCAACAACAGGTCACCCCTGAGATGAGCATAAAATCCACTTCGACAAAGGGATTCCTATCCCATACTAGTTTGCTAAACAATAAAACTGTACACATTCTAGTGCCAACTCTAGCCAGCTACAGTCTCTCATTCCCCACATGCTTGTCCCACCCTAGGAAGTGTGCCCCTTCTATGCTCAATGGTCCTTTGGATTCCCCACTTCCCTTCCAGGTCTTCATCAACAGGCTAGACATGAAGTATCTGATCCGTATAGCTACAATTGGCACTTCAATAAAACAATTCCCAACTCTCTCACCTAGATAGAATGCTTACGGGTTTGACAACCGGATTCTTTGACAACACTTCTCTCACTTGGAGATAATGTGCATGGGCCTAGAAACCCACTTCCTCATATTCATTTCCAACAATCTCGCTTCAAACCTCCTCAAGTGAAAATGGAGATGGAAACTAGTATGTACAAAAACAACAACGAGGAGATGGTTGAATAATGGTAGCATAGAGTGGCCCTTTCCACCCCCTGTGAGAATGGTAGATAGAATTTTCCCCAATATCGTTGGAGAGAATGATGGTCAATATGGGAAATTACACTAAGTTTTTCCAATATATTGTATGTGCATAAAATGACACTTGTTACCTTATGATACCCCTTTGCACCCACTTGGTGATTCATTCCCTCCCTTTGAGAACTTAGGAAAAATTGGCATATCCCATAAAGTGACTTTAGGAAATATTTAATAATATTTCCCTTGTATTAATCCACTATGGATAATATCTCTTCCTAGACTGTTTTCCTCCTTTCCCTTCTAGTGGATTTTATGCCCCCATTCTCTTTTGTCGGATCAGTCTATAGAAATGGTGTGATTTTATTAATATATGAGTGTGTGATTACAAAATACAATGTTAGGAATGTTGGCCTTTTAGCATCTAGACTCTTTATCTAAATAGTCACATAGGCACTTAGGCCCATAATATCTTGGCTCACCAGCCTATGCAAAATATGTATACAATTACAATTGGGGTCAACCTGGGGTATTACAAACAATATCATTAAATGGATAATAGGAATACCTTAATGAGCTCCACTTGGTTTCAAGAAT
>JASDQU010224396.1:0-13191 GCA_032191745.1 Picea mariana | reverse complement strand
TCTTATTTCTATTCAATATTTATAATCTATTTTAATGTTTGTATGTTTCTGAGTTATTTATGTGTTTAAATATATATTCATCATATTTTCTTATTTTATATATAAATTATGTATACTTTATTTCTATTCAATATTTTATATAATCTATTTTAAATGCTTGCACAGTGTATAAGATTGTATACATATTCCAATGTTTTTTTTTTTAATTTATGTGTTATCAAATTAACTTTTATGTGTGTATTTAGTAGTTTATGTGTTTTCCAGTATGCTTTTCCTTAAATATGTTATATTATTAGTAGTTTATGTGTTTTCCAGTAGTAGTTTATGTGTTTTCCAGTAGTAGTTTATGTGTTTTCTAGTATGCTTTTCCTTAAATATGTTATATTATTATAAATTATTGAAATTAAACACATATGTTTATTAGATCATATACATTGCAATGTCGATGTATTTTTGTCATTTATGTGTTTAAAGTAAATTTTTTAAATAATTTATGTTTTTTTAGTCATTTATGTATTTTTGGTTGTTTATGTGTTTTCCAATATGATTTTCATTAAATATATATTTTTGGTGGTTTATACGTTTTCCAATATTATTATAAATTACTGAAATTAAATAGATATGTTTATTATTGCATAGAAGAGATTCTACTGCATAAGATCATTTATTGAAGAGGAGACTCCAGCTAGTCGCCATCATCAACTTCCATAAGACAATTGAACAGTTGAAATCGGCTGTTCAATAGAAAGAAAGCAATCCATAGAGATTTTCTATCTTTTGTAATTGTTGGGAAACCTCGCTGACACAACCATTCGAGTAATAGTTTTTAATATTCGTAGAAAAATATGTCTATTCACTGAAGCTAGGTGGTGTGTATTCATTAGGTGGTGTCTATTCATTGAAGCTGAGTGGTGTGTATGACAATGTAGAAGAGTAGTTGCGATTTTTATTTTTGCATAATAAGAGAGAATTCCAATAGGACATGCTTCAGGGAAAGTTTTATTGTGTTTTTATATATCATTAATGTGTATGTTCATACATTTATATAGATATAAATATAGATATAAATATCTATCTATATATATATATGATCACAATCCAGGTTATTTAGTAACATTTATAAATTATTAATTTGTTTTAATTTCTTTCACATTTTAGATCTTTTATTTTCATGATTCATTAATGAGAATAATAAATGTATCATTGCAACAATATTTTTTGGATTTAATTGATTTTCATTCAATTTTGTTTTTAATTTTTTTTTTAAATTTAATTAAATTTTAAAGTAATTTTGTTTTTCATAATTTTTATTTTAGTTTTATTTTATCAAAATAATAAAATATTATGAAATATATTAAATTTTATAATAACTTTATTTAGATTGAATTATGTATTAGATTAAGATATTTTTGAAAAACGGATGCTTGTGTCAATGTGAAACCACGACATCGCCATGAGAATCCCTAATCCCTTCGGGGTGTAGATTGTCGCCGACCAGTCAAAGAACCCCTACGCGAAGATTCACCAGCACCGATCATGACCATTCGGCCCCCTCTGATACACCGGTATGGGAAAAGAAGAGGGGGGGAAACCCCCCTCATACCGCAATGTTGCAGCCAATGATAGATCAGGTACCAGAGCAAAGAGACCCACTTTTGAGCCACCACCGCAGGTACGAGAGCAGCTCCTAGCCACAGAACAAGGCCTCAGGATGGAAATGGAGATAGAAGCCGAAAAATCTCAACCAAAGCCACCACAAGGTTGGGAACCAGGAAAATGCATTCCACAAATGGAGAAACCACCAAGATACCTCATCAGCTCAACTAGGGTTGGAGAGCACACACAATTTATGAGAGAGCACACCCTCATTGGCAAATTTCTGGGACTTTGTCCAGTAGAGAGGGACCTCAACAAATGGATCAAGCAATGGTTGAATCCCAAAGGGGATTATGAGGTCCAACTCAGCTCCAAAGGTTTCTTTAAAATCATTCTATATAATCTAGAGGACAAGGACAGGATCTTTGAAAATGGGTCGTACTTCTACAACTCTGCAGGGTTGTTCCTACACTTCTGGACTGAAATATTTAGCCCGGACAAAGAATATTTCACCATGGCCCCTGTATGGATCCCCCTATACTCCTTGCTATAAGAATTCTCATTGGAAGAGATTCTAATGGGCATAGGAAATACCCTTGGGCAGTATGTCAAAGCTTTGGAAGCCACAAGACAACAAAAATATACCTCATATGCCAGGATCTGTGTTTACATGAATATCTCCAAATAACTCCCTGGAGCGGTGACCCTTGAATACTAGAATGAGGACTGGCAACAAACTCTGGACTACGAGCACATTCCCTTTAGATGCAAGAGATGCCATTAGCACGAACACTTATATCGTGATTGCCCTCTTATCAAACAAGCTACCAGAGAAAATGACACTACACAGAAGGATGGCTTCACCATGGTCACATCAAAAAGGAGAATCCCACCAAGGAAGCAGATCCTGGACTCCAGAAAAAACGTCGCAACCAAAAACTCTTATGAGATTTTGGATCAGCTACCTGAAGATGAGGAAATTTAGGACCCACACAAGGACTCTCAACAGCCGCAAAAAAATTGCCCAAATCCTAACCGTTCTCCCCAAACTTGTGAAACCCACACAGAAGAGAGATGATAAGGGGATGGGGATACCCCAATGTTGCTGGATGACTGAGATCTAGCAGGGATAGATCTAGAAAAGCTGGAGGAAGCCCTAAATCAAAAGGACCTGCAGACCCTCCCTGAAGAACAATTGCGCAAAGTACATAAGGTATTTCTCAATTCCTCAGCAGGATCCACAACATGTCTGGGCATAGCAATGAACTCGAGCTCTAGCTCGAAGAGAGTCCTTTTAGAAAACAAAAGAAGAGGATGAAAAACCATGCACCAACTTATCAAGGAAGCGGGAAACCTTATGATAAATTCAAGTCAGATCCACAAGCTCTCGGAGGGATACCTCCACACAACACCTCCCTCTTAATGATGAAGATCATCACCTGGAACATTAGAGGACTTAATGATAGATCCAAGAAAAGGATCCTCCAAGACTGCATCATAGCAGAAAAACTAGATATTCTGCTGCTATAGGAAACTAAATGCCGAGGAGCAGAGGCTGAAACAATCTTTCAGTGCATATGGTGAGAATGCAACTCCATAACAACAAATTCCACAGGTACCTCAGGTGGCCTTGCTATCTTATAGAACCCATCCAATATCACTATCAGCAAACCCTTTACAATGATAGGCACAATAACGGCTCACTTCGAGGTCATCGACTCGAATCAGGAAGGAGCCATCACCAATGTCTATGGGCCTCACAACAACTAGGACAAAGAAAAATTCATGGAGTGGCTTGAACTTATCAAGACCCTAGCAACAACTCAAAAGTGGATCTTAGGAGGCGACTTCAAAATGATCTTGACGCTGGAGGAGAAAAATGGAGGTACCAAAAATCTAGAGCAAGACAGTGGTAAGTTTAAAGCTCTCATTGATCATCTAAAATTAGTAGATATATAAAATAGAAATGGTACTTTCACCTGGTCTAATCACAGATTATGAAATCAACACATTGCATGCCAAATGGATCGTTTCTTGGTCACTGAAGAAAGAATGGAATCAGGCTCCTATCTGGAAAGCCTCATTCTACCAAAAGCAGGCTCAGATCACTGGCCCCTAGCTCTTTAGCTAGACACGGGACAGCTTCCCAAGTATAATCCTTTTCTCTTCGAGAAATTCTGGCTATTTCATCCAAATTTTCAGTGGCTAGCCAAATCCTAGTGGGAGTAGGCGGAAATAGACCATGGATCTAGCATGTACAAATTCCAACAGTGCCTTAAAAACTTCAAGCAGATGTTGAAACAATGGAGCAAAAATTGCTTTGGAAATATACTTCAAAGTATAAGGACCATAGAAAGAAAGCTGGGGGAGATTCAAAAAATATTCATTTCTGGATCTTGAACCATAAAATTAATGAAGGAGGAGGAGAAGCTATAGGAACAACTAGAAGGAAGAAGGAAACAAGAGGAAATCTTATGGAAGCGAAAATCCAGAGTGCAATGGCTCAAGGAAGGGGAGAAGAACACAAAATTTTTTCATAGAGCTATGATTCATAGATGACACGTCAATAGGATCACTCACCTGGAGGACAGTCAGGGAAACATAATCAGGGAACACTCCAAAATTGAGGAGGAGCTACTCAAGTACTACCAAGACCTTCTAATAGAACCGAAGAAGGATAGAACAGAAGCCATACGAAGAGTCACCAGACATATACCATCACTTTTAACCCTAGAGAAAAATGCAACTTAAACTCGACCCATCACCCAAGAAGAAGTAGATCAAGCAGTAAAAACCATGCCTCCAGGAAAGGCCCCTGGCCCGGATGGATTTACCACGGATTTTTTCCACCACTTCTGGGACTTGGTCAGGCAAGAAGTGTGGGAAGTGGTAGAGGAATCAAGAGCTTCAGGCCTGGTCCTACCAGCTCTCAATGCCACCTTTCTCACCCTTATTCCGAAAGAATAAAGAGTCACAAACCCCAAACAAGTTAGACCCATAGCCCTGTGTAATGTTATCTAAAAAATTATAACGAAGGTAATAGCCAATCGACTCAAAACCATTCTGCCATTTTTCATTTCTAAGGAGCAAGTAGGGTACGTAGAAGGGAGACAAATCATGGATAGCGTCATTTTAGCCCATGAGATCATCCACTCCCTCAAGACTTCAAGAACTCCAGGTATGCTAATCAAACTCAATCTTTCAAAAGCTTTTGATCGAGCCAACTGGAAATATCTTAGAGCTGTCTTAGAATCTTTTGGTTTCGATCAGGGTTGGGTAAATTGGGTCATGAATCTGACCTCCTCCCCCTTCTTCTCCATTCTAGTAAATGGTGTACCATCCCAAACTTTCTCACCATCCAGAGGAATCCGACAGAGGGACCCCCTCTCCCCCTTCCTGTTTGTACTTTTGGCGGAAGGCCTGGGACGATACATCAAGGTAGCAGTAACTGAAGGCTCCCTTAAAGGCCTACCTCTACACAATATTCAGCTAGCACCCTCTCATAGCCAATTTGTTGATGACACCCTCCTCGTGAACTCCCCCATGGTCAAGGAATATAACAAGCTCAATTCCATCCTTTCCGACTTCACCGAAGCCTCGGGCATGTCACTCAACTTGGAAAATTCCAAGATCTACTTTTTTAATACCCCGCCTTCTATCCAACTTCATGTTTCTAGACTTCTGGAAATACCTAGGAGCTCCCTTCCATCCAACTATCTTGGGGTTCCCCTCACAGGAGCAACGGCCAGATCCATCTCCTGGGACAACCTTCTCCTTTCCATTTCCAACAGGCTAAGCAATTTGACCTTTAGACCCCTCAATATTGCCTCTCGGCTGGTACTCCTCAAGTCCATTTTGCAAGCTCTACCCACTTATCTCTTCACCTCTCTAGCTGCTCCCAAAAAATTCATCATAGCCATCAGAAACCTTCAGTGAAAATTTCTCTGGAATGGTCATAAACCCAACAAGAAATGGGCTATAGTCAACTGGGATAGACTTTGCATGCCAAAAAGTCAAGGAGGACTGGGACTCCGGGATCCAGGGAAACTAAATCAAGTAATGGGAGCTAAAATCTGATGGAGATGGCTAAAAAATCCAACAGCTACCTGGGCACAACTGTGGAAATGAAAGTACACCCCCTCACACCGGAAGACCAGCTAATCCGACATAACAACCAAATACATGGTTCCAACATCTGTAACACAGCTTGGAAAAATCACACACTGGTACAGAATCATGCCTTCTGGGAGATAAGAGATGGAGAAAGTGCCATGTTCTGGCAATACTCATGGTAGCAACTCAAACCCTTGGACATAATGGAGGAACTATCCAATCTCAAAAGAGCCCTCAACCAGAATACCTCCTTAAGGGTTAAGGACCTCTGGAAACCACAAGCACAGTAGCAGTGGTGGCACCAATGGAAGATCTCAAATCAAGAGCTCGGGACCCCAGAAAATCTCAATCTGTAGAGCTGGCAATCTCAAGCCATCCACAGGAAAATACCCTATCGAGAGGGATCGGACATCCTGAGCTGGGGATACTCCATAGCTGGCATCTTCACTATCAAAGAAGCTTATTTACTACAGGGAAATCACCAGGGATAAAAAAAGGAGCACATTTGGAGTAAATTCTGGAACCCCGCTCTCTGGCCTAAGGTCTCCACCTTCTTGTGGCTAGTGGTGCACAATAGAGCCTTAACGTGGGACAATCTAAGAAAAAGAGGCTTCATCGAACCATCCCACTGTGTTCTCTGCTATCAATGGGAGGAAACTAAAGAACACCTCTTTAATCGGTGTCACTACAACCAACAGATATGGGACCAAGCAGCGCAAATAATGCGCAAATCCAACAAAAATCAGAGCATCATCAATGACACAATTGAGAATTGCGATCACAGTACCTATAAAAACCCTATACTAAATCTCATCTGGCAACTTTTGTTGGGATTTATTCTCTGGCAAATTTGGAAGGAATGAAATAAGAGAATATTCCACTCCCAACCTTCCCTACCAGAGGACACATGGGAGAAAATCAGCTCACTAATCAAAGAAACAATCAGGAGTAAGTCTTGGACAGAGGAAGATATTCAATGCAACCCAGAGGAACAATGCACTCTTCAAAATTGGCATCCCATACTAAATAATCAACTGGGACCAAGGAGTCATAAGTATCAACCGACTAGTCCAACCAGCTGGACTCCCCCTCCAACACATTTCATCAAAGTAAATTTTGATGGAGCATCCAAAGGCAACCCAAGAATAGGAGGATATGGGGCAGTGCTCAAAAATTCCAGCGACGAAATCCTTGGTCTGGATGCGGGATTCCTGGGGGACACAACCAACAATGTAGCTGAGCTAACAGAACTATTGCGGGGTCTCCAAACATCCGTGGAAAAAGGCTACCAAAGGATAATCTTAGAGGGGGACTCGCAAGTCATCATAAGGCTAACCACCAATATTCTCCATGGATGCAACCCTGCAAAAATCTCACCAAGCTGGAGACTCTCTGGTCTGCTCGAAGACTTCAGCCACCTCCTACAACCCCATCTCAGCATCATTACCTCCCACGTGAAACGATACGCAAACAGGGTTGCAGATTGCCTAGCAAATGAAGCAGTTGAAATAGGCATTGAACACTTTTGCTAGGAAGCTCACAGCTCACCAGATCCAGAGATCTTCACTCAGTGCCAAACCTTAGCCACCAAAGACCTTCAATCCCCGGATGGGGTGACACATGTGCAATTGAGCCATGCGGGATCAGGCCGGGATGCGATATTAATGCATCTACCGACCAACATCCCCTCCAACTTTAACTTGCATGGATATGAGAAGGCGCATTCAAGCAACAAGCCCCCTTATGCAAGGGAAGGGTACCAGCCATCAACGCACTAACAAACAAGCCTTAATGGTCATGGCGGTCATGTTAGCACTAGTCCTCATCACCCAAGTTGATAGAGCAAAGTGCTAGTCACTCTTTGCAGCCTCTGCTCCACTGGAACAACTGAATTGCCGCAACTTCTACTCCACTCCACTGAAACAGTGGCAACACCCTATGGCCTCGTCAGTATTATGGAGCAAAGTGACCTTTTTGGAAAGAACTCTGGAAATCTACCAGACCCCCAACATGCCTAAAGCAAGAGGGAAGCCACGCAGGGGAGATGCCTGGTACACGAATGAATCACAGCGCCAGAGGAAAAATAATTTTGAGAAAGCCATAGCAATGGAAGCCAACCAAAGGAGAATGACACCATGAACGCCTCCAATGGCATACGTGGAAGAAGTTACCCCGGAGGATGGATTGGAGAGCATCCCCGAGCACACTTTGTTTAGAGTGCCGGATAACTGGAACCCACCTTCGGAATTTTGTCTAGACAGCAAGCCTCTGCCTACAAGCATTCCGCCTAGCCCCAGTGCCACCAGCTTAGAGGAACCTTACCCCACCTGCTATGTCAGAGAGGAGATTCCTCCTGAACCACCCATGAAGGAAGCAATGCAAGCACACAATCAACAGGCGCACATGCATTATGAAGCAGACGAGACCACTTCCACGGGGTCAATTGATAGCCACAGCCAGGAGCAACCACTCTTCACCAACTCGGGGTACCTCAATCTCATTTTTGAGGTGAGGAGTCTGTTGGATGATCAGATCTTCTACATCATACGAATTGACCAGAGACTCGGCCTGCTCTTCGCGGCTCACTCCAGAACTCTTCCAAAGAGACAATGCCTGACATGCGCGCAGGCCTATGCGTTCCCAACACGATGGCGACAACACGAGGATGAGGACAAGCATGCAGGCTCAAAGGTTAAATGATGCTCATGATTAGAATTTACTTTTTTTTCTATAATTTAGGATTCGAGCCAGTTAGCTCTCAGTTTTCTTAGAACTAGTTCATGACATCCGGTTCCATCTTCATGATTGATAGTCCTGGTTTCCTTTGGGCAGGACGACACAGTGTTAATTTTGTTAATTTTGTGAATTGGGTAACACATGGCAAGGGATGCCCAGCTGTCCCAGTTTCCTATTTACGTGGGACAGCTGGCATCACAAATGGCTACTGTATTTTGCTTATGTTAATATAACAGGTTCCATCTTTTTACTTAAAAAAAATAAAAATATTGTTGAAAAACTTTATTTGACAACTATGGCAAATCATTAGTGTGATATTTGCTAATATAAACATTGTAATTCAGAAGTCCAATATTTATTAGAAAAAAAAATTAATACATTGTAATTTAGAAAAATAATATTTATTTAAAAATTAAGTTAATACATATATTTAATTATTATATTGTTCTTTTGCAATTATGAATAATAGAAAACTTAAAGCAAGATAAGGAAAAAAAGTTATAACAGATCATACTTCATCTATATATACTTGAAAAAATATTCATTAGTTTATTTTAAAACTTTTACACTCAAACCAATTTATATCTTTCTATTTAAAAAAAATAATCCTCATAAAATATTTAATTGTTTAAAAATTAATTCTCATTTTAAAATTTGTTAATTATATTAAACAATAAAAAAATTAAGATTTTTATTCTTTAAAATTAAATTAAAATAAATTTTAGAAACTTACATCAATTCATAAAACAATATTATCTAATTAAAAATTCCAAAAGCCATTCTAGAATGTTTTATAAGTCAAAATCTCTCTATTTAGTT
The DNA here is from genome assembly GCA_032191745.1 of Picea mariana. Taxonomy (NCBI): domain Eukaryota; kingdom Viridiplantae; phylum Streptophyta; class Pinopsida; order Pinales; family Pinaceae; genus Picea; species Picea mariana. Next base: position 3,927 of record JASDQU010224396.1, on the reverse strand, counting down.
TTCTATTATGGTTGCAAATAATAGAATTATGTTTCATAAATCAAAATCTTTCTATTTAGTTTTTTTATCTCTTCTGCCCAAATTCAAACGATCGACCTGAAGTTGGTTTTAAAAAAAATCCATTGTTTTAATGCAACCACATATCTTTAATCTTCTACTTTCTCCTCAATTAAATTTTGATTAACTGCCTTGCCACTGTAAAGCAGAGAATAATTAAATAGTCTTGCATTCATTTTTCTGCAGGGTATTAATCTGTTGATTTAATGGCATTATATCTTTCGTTAAAAACAACTTACATCATCATATTGAAAGACCGCTCTGAAATTTTGTGATTTCAAATCATGTGCACCACCCTCCTCCTGTTGCAATGGTCGGTCTTTTCTAGTGCATCATTCTTCTCCTATTGTAACAGCTGCACAACCTTTCTCCTATTTCCACGGTCGGCCTCAATGTTGTAGGTTTAGAAAACACTTCTTATGTAAAGTTGATGCCCTTCTATGTGTTGATTCGTGTCGATCATGCAACATTCATCAAGCATATTCTTTGTTTCTTTCTAGCAAATAGAGGGTTTAAAAAAACACAAGGCAAAAATGAACGTTTAAGGACAACCACACGAATTTAACTGAGAAGTGCCCTCCAAAATACCTTGTTTTACTACTACAGGAATGGTTGTTGAATAAAATTGTTGCATTGGATCTGGGAAATTTCACCTAGTGGAACCTTTCTGCTATCATTTTGTTGTTTGAAAAAGAATTTGTTCGAGGATCTCCAGGACTAGGGTTTTTCTTAATGAGTCATAGTGCAAATTCTGAACAAGAGGTAGGTGAATTTTCACGAACACATGTTGGGTGACTGTGGGTAGCATGGTCACATGTAATGTTCCTGACTTGTCTAGTCTAGGAAACTTTGCTAATGTGTGTGTAGGATCAAAGGTTTACAACATATAAATGATCATACAAATAATAAATGTGACAAAGGATTGCAAGTTTGTATTATGATATCTTTGCGGATTACAAAAATGGTCGAATGCGGCTGAATAACTGACAATACTTGACTAGATCAACATACAAAGGATCTTAGCCGGAATATAAATATGCAATTGCGACTAAATAAAATAACAACACTCGGCTATATCAAAAGACAAAAGTATCTTAGCCAGAGTACAAATAAGCAACTAAAAGATAATACCCAGAATATGGGAGCACTAAAGAATGATGGAAGACCTGGATGATCTTCCCGGTGACTAGGGTGTGTCTTTTAACACCGAAATCATCCAACTAGTGTCTTCCTCCTGGAATACACTGAACTATATTTCCTGAGATGTGCCTCTTCTCCTCAATGACAAGTCATAATCTGCATAATGATGAATTAGGTCGTTGACCCTTCCTTTATAGTTTTCCAAAACCCTAAATCATGTTGAAACCCTAATTCACTGTTGACTTCTAATTTTAGCTCATAATGACTTAAAAGTGTTGTTAACTCTTGTTAGCTCAATGTCACTTTCCGAATATAACACTTATGACTGGGGTGACCTCTAGTAAAGCATTGTTAAATCTTGTTACCTCAATGTCACTTTCTGAATATAACACCTATGACTAGGGTGACCTCTAGTAAAGCACTGTTAACTCTTGCTAGCTCAATGTCACTTTCTGAATATAACACCTATGACTAGAGTGACCTCTAGTAACCCTGTTTACCCCTCTTTGTCCTTGGCTATAGTCTAACGGGGTGGTTTAGACCATTAATCCTCTTCTTCTGGAGCTCCTATTTGGAAAGGGACATTACATCACATAAGACTTGGCCAAACAGATGCGACCTTATGGAACTTCGTTATGCTGCTCGATTTATATTTTATGCCCCTGGACCAAATTGTAAAGATGTCCTTAAATGGATTGAGGAGGTGAGTTGCAACTCATGATAAAAGTGAAATTGGGACTCAAATGGATGAACCATCAGTTACATTATATCTAGGGAATACGATTTCATTTAGTGGCCCCCCTCCAATGTCATTCCTTTTTTCGGAAAAAACGTTTGTTGGATGATCTCCAAGACTAGGGTTTTTGTTAATGAGATAGTGAAAACTTTGAACAAAAGGTCGATTTTCAAGAACATTGTGTTGGGTGATTGTTGGTAGTGTGGTCGCATGGCCCTTGGAGAAATAGATGTGCAAGAGCTTATGAAACTCCGTTATGGTTCTTGGTTTGGATTTTATGCCCCCAGGCCAAATTTCCAACATGTTTGTGTCTGTCTTGAGAAGGGGAGCTGCAACTTGTGATAAAAATCAAACCAAGACTGGGATGGATGAACCCTTAATTGAATTCAATCCAGGGCACCGATTTTCAACCATTAGATCACCTTTGTTGTTATTTTGTTTCCCGAAAAAGCATTTATTGCAGGATCTCCAGAACTAGGGTTTTGCTCAATGAGGGATAGTCCAAATTTTGAAGAAGAGATTGACTTTCAAGAAAACAGTGTTGGGTGATTGTGGGTAGAATTTTCACATGGGCCTTGTCCAAAGAAATTTCTAGTATCTTACAAAACTCTGTTATGATGCTCATTTTGGATTTTATTCCCCCGGACCAAGTTTCCAGCATGTCCCTGAATGCCTTGAGGAAGCAAGTTGCAACCTATGATAAAAATCAAACTAGAACTCAGATGGATGAACCGTTGGTTTCATTGGATATAGAGAACCAATATTCATCTAGTGGAGCCCCTTCGTTGTCATTTTTTTGCATGGAAAAGCGTTTGTTGCAGGATCTTTAGGACAATGGTTTTGCTCAATTCTTAGTACATATGCTTGACACTTTAACAACTCGTAAGGATGGAAAAGGTAAGGAATGGAATTGTAATGCATGGCAAGGAATGGTAGGGAAGGGCAAGGAAATGCAAGCCATATCATGGAAAGGAAATTCAAGGTATGGTATGGAAATGAATGGCATGGCATGACAAGGCAAGGAAATGCAAGGAACAACATGGCATGCCAAGGAAAGACTATGAAATGAACATGTCATGGCATGTAAAGGTAAGGCATCGCATAGAAAGGCATGGAATCGCATGGCAAGGCATGGCACACCATGAAAATGAATGGAAATGTAAGACATGGCATGCCAAGGAAAGGCATGGAATGGCAAGGAAAGGCATGGGAAGGCATGGCATGGAATGGAAAGGCATGGCTTGGAAAAACAAGGCAAGTTAGGGCATGAAATTGCATGGCAAGGAATGGCATGACATGGTATGACATGGAAATCCAAGGAAAGGCATGGCATGGCAAGGCATGGCATGGAATGGAAAGACAATCTAATGCAAGGTATGTCATGGCATGCCATGGAAAGGAATGACAAGGCATGGCATTGCAAGGCATGGCATGGCATGGAAAGGAATGGGATCGAAAGGCATGACATTACATGGAAAGGAAAGGAAATGTAAGGCATGGCATAGAAAGGCAAGGAAATTCAAGGCATGACATGCTAATGAAATGCATGGCATGCAATGGAAAGACAAGTCAATGCAAGGTGAGGCATAGCATGGCAGGCCAAGGAAAGGCATGGCATGGAAAAGCATGGCATAGAATGGAAAGGGAAGGCAACGCAAGGCATGGCACGGCATGACAAGTCAAGTAAATGCAAGGCATGGAGTGGTGTGGCAAGGAAAAGAAATGAAAAGAAAGGCATGGGTTGCATGGCATGGCAAGGGAAGGCAATGTAATACATGTCATGGAAAGGAAAAAATAACATGGCATGGAAAGGAAAAGTAATGTAAGGCATGGCATGAAAAGTCAAGGCATGGAAAGGAAAGGCATGGCATGACAAGTCTTGGCATGGCATGGCATGGAAAGGTATGGCATGTTAAGGCATGGAATGACATGGAAAATCAATGCAAATAATCACATCGCATGGAATGGCTAGGAATAGCATGGCATGGAAAGGC
>JASDQU010224395.1:0-10270 GCA_032191745.1 Picea mariana | reverse complement strand
TTCATAAGCAAGCTAAAGCTAGATAACATAGAAACACAATGGAGGAAATAAAAATAGCCTCAGGAACAAGAATCAACTCTTTGAGGAGATTAAAAAAGCAGCTTCCTCCCACTTTGGAAAACTTTACACATAGGAAGGTGAGGCCAACAAAGAGTAGAGTTTACAATTTATAGAACACATCCCGCAAATGATAAAGGAAGAAGATAATAAATTATTAAACAAGGTAGTTACAGGGGAGGAAGTCAAAGCAGCCCTACATCAGTTCGATCCTGACAAAGCCAACGGGCTTGATGGTTTCACATTACACTTTTGTAGGAAGCATTGGGAAATATTAATAAAAAGAGCTAATCCATATGATAATATATTTCCAAACAACCTGCAAGATAGGAGGCACAACCAAAACCTCCTTTTTACCCCTGATTCCTAAGGACAAAAATGCCAGCTCCTTTGACCGTTTTTGCCCAATCTCTCTTACAAAATTTTATCAAAAAACATAGAAAACATATTAAAACAACTGATTACACGTATTATACTTCCTAATCAGGGGGGAATCGTTGAAAAAAGACAAATTTGGGATAATATAATCCTAGTGCTAGAAGCAATCCACACCAGTGTCAATAACAAAGAAAAAGGGATGATAATCAAAATTGATATGGAAAATTCCTTTGATCGGGTAAAGCATGAGTTTCTCTATGAAGTTTTAAAGATATTTTGTTTCAATCACTCCTTCATATCTTGTATTTGGGCATGCATTTTGACCCCTTGGATATCCCCCTTGATAAATGGGCACCCAACACCATTCTTCCAAGTGACAAGAGGACTACGACAAGGATGTTTGCTTTCTCCAATGCTATATGTTATTATGGAAAAAACGTTAAACATAATACTGGAGCATGAAGGAGCTACTGGAAACATCCCAGGACTGAAAATATCAAGGGGAGTAAGAATAATAAACAACTCTCAGTTTGTGGACGACACCCTTCTGCCAGGAGGAGCCTCTCAAACTATGGCTAGTGGATTCAAACTAGTCCTTAAGCAGTATGTGTTGGATTTACTTCAACACACTCCTAGGATTTATTTTTCCTAAGGTTTTTCCTTGTTTATTAGTCATTATTAGTCATTTATCCAGTCTCCTATTTTTTAGGAGAGAATATTCCACCTGGAGAATATTCTCTTCAGTTGACACTTCAGTTTGACTAGTTGAGTTCAGTCTAGATGTTGCATTGGTTTTATCATCATGCAACATTGGGATCATCACCATGCTAATGCACACTTTCCTTGGAATCATCACCATACTAGTGTATTACCCTTTATTCCTTAATCTACTCCTCACTACACTCTATTCATTCAGTTAACTGAAAACTAGTTGACTAGTTAACTCAACTAGGTGGAAGTTCACTCTCGTAATTGCCTGAGAGACTAGACTAGGTGGAAATTCACTCCTGTAATTGCTGGTGTGTGTCCATATCACTATATACCACCACTATGGTGCATTGGTTCTCCTCTAGTGCACACTCATTGATTTATATAGAGTATATCATGTGTAAATTATTCAATATTCATAATGGTTAATGATAATTCTTTCATTCTTTCTCTCCTTCTTCTTCTTTCTCAATTTCTCTCTACAAATGTGTGTAGTATTTTCTAGCTAGATCTATTTTGTGCAAGTTAAACACATTTACAATAAGAATCAGCTTTGGGGGGACTCATAAACAAGTACAAAAGTCAAATTTACTCTTGGAACATGAAATCAAGTATAATGGTTAGAATTGCAAATATCCTATAGTTATCCTTTTCTATAGATTGGAAATACTTCAATTATATTGGCACTCCTATCGGTATAAAGGACCGGCCTGGGGAGGCTTGGTAAGTTATCCTCCAAAATTTGAAGGATCAATTTGAAGTTTGGGGAGTAACCTGGTTGAATCCAACTGGAAGGGTGGTCTTAATAAAATCATTGTTATCTTCATATCCAATCTTTCAATTCTCAACCCTCTATTCTCCAATGGGAATTAAAAAGGAAATAGCCAAACTAATCAGAAAATTTGTTTGGCAAGGGGAAAAGATAATGCTAAAAAACTCCATATGGTCAACTAGTCTAATGTATGTGCCCCAAAAGAAAACAAAGGACTAGGGATTCAGGATTCAGAAAAGATCAACATAGCCCTAGGGGAAAAACTAATATGGCACTTAATCACTGGAGGTAAAGAATGGTGGTAAAAGACAATCAAATACAAATATCTGTCAAGAAATCATAAGAGGTGCCTGGAAATAGCCACATTCAATCACTTAGGTTCCCCTATCTGGAAGCTCATCTGAGCCTCTATGTCGCTCATACAAAATCACCTCACATGGAGCCCAGGTAATGGTAAAGAAATCAAAATTTGGCAAGACCAATTCTTAGATAGGGGAAAATTATCATGTATCTCCTCTCTAGACCCCTTCAGAATTTGGCTAAACTCCAAGGGGAAAAACACTCTCTATGATATCTTCGAGTGGAATGGCAATGGCACTTGGAAAGATTGGAACTTGGGAGAGGTCCCTCCTTTCATGCACAATGAGTCTCATCAATTCCTCATGATAGTAAATGGAATTTTCCTAGTTCATCGCAATCAGAAAGATAGTAGGGACTAGGGAGAAGAAAGATACTCTGTAAGGATGAGATATAAAAAGATCCTCCACGACAACAATCTACCAGAAAAATTAGCAATCTGGAAATAAATTTGGAATCCAGATGGACTATCTAAGATCAATACTTTTGGTTGGCATTTAGCTCACAACAATCTCCTAATAGGGGGGAATCTTCTTAAAAGAGGTTTTATTGGACCCTACAGATGTTCTCTTTGCAATCAAGACTTCGAAAGCACTGATTATATTTTCCTCAGTTGCAATTTCACCAAACAATTGATGCACATTATTTACTCAGAGCTAAATCCTCAAATATCTTAGGTGACAAGTTGTAGAAGTCTGATTGGAAAATGGAGTAAATCCTACAAAGGCTCCCTCAACAAAAAACCAATCTTTCCTCGTACCTCGAAGGCCTCGATAAAATATGTGTGCTATCAAATTTGGCTAGCAAGAANCCCATGCGATCGCCAATTGGGTGAGTTCCTCTCTTCTCCAAATATCAAAGCTCAAGCAAGTCACCCTTTGATAGAAGAAGAAGAAAAGTGGTTGGCGAAAATAAACCTTCCCTTCATTCATCCCTCAATTTTGCCACAAAAATCATGCTGGTAACTTCATTATTCTCAGCAAGAATTTAATAAATGGCTAAAATCTCAAGACAATCATGTTCTCTATTTTGATGATGCATCAAAAGGAAACCCAAGGGAGGTAGGTGCGAGAGGGGTTTTGTACATCCCTAGAGGGAAAATGATGATAAAATACTCCACGAATTTGGGTGTAACCACCAACAATATGTCAGAGGCCCATGTGATGTATCAAGGAGTGCTCCTAGCTCAGGAACAAAAACACAACAACATCATCGTAATAGGGGACTCAAAAAACATAATTTGACACTTTGTCAAAGGGAATGGCCCAAGGAACTCCAATATGAAAACAATCATTGAGAGGATCAAAGCAATCTTGTCCTCATTTCAAACCTCCTTATATCATGTCCCACACGCTAACAACACAGAAGTAGATGAGCAGACAAATTTAGCAATTGGAAAGGTCCCAGGTCATATGGAAATGTTGGGCATGCACCTTTTTTCAGCCCCTCCCTAAAGAAACAAGCCCCTCTCATCATCGCTCCACCCGACATCAGTCTCCCTGCAGTGCAACAACTGGTTGAGGCACACAGTAAGCCGAACGTCATACATGGGGAGTAGATGTACTCCCGTATCACCTGGCCCATGGGAACCCGCATTCAACAAGATGATATAGTATGGATATTTTGGGACACTCTGTGTTCCTCCTTCGTGGGAACTCGACGTATCCGACCCTCCACACTCACAAAGTAGACTGCAACATCACCTCCGCCATAACTCCACCTAAGGTGAGTGTAATTGAAGGGAACTCCGTCATGATTCATCGTAAGGGAAAGCAAACAATACATGTAGCTCCAGAGCTTGAAAGACATCCAAATCGTGAGATTGCATGACATTCATGCATCACAATTTTATCCAGCAGAGGTAAATTGGAAGGCAAGCTCTTGACCCACTGCCACATCCAGCCTCACCAAAACTCTACATATTGGAATTTCATAAGGAAAGAGAAATTACAACGCCTAAGCAATATAGGAGTATGAAATCATTCCAGAATAAGAGGGAGAATCCAAGGTAAAGTTGTTAGCACCAACATCAAAGGAGGCAAAATCGACATAGGCAGCTTTGACAGAGGCATCATCGACAGAGGAAGCACCAGAGGCAACTTCGACAGAGGAAACACCAGAGGAAGCATCAACGATAGAGACAACATCAACGATTGGATTGGAGGTAATTTCCTAACAATCTCAGTCAGTCTAATTGAAGGAATGGTTCATCGTTCAACACGTGAAAGGCCGGAGGAAGAGCTGGTGGACGATAATTTCTCCACCACTCAGTAGCTAGCACTCTATCTCGACTCCCACAGTTCCACTCTCACCTTCACACTAGACACTCTAGTCCAACACTGGACATTAATAAATCAATTATAGGATGAAGTAGAATTTATCAGACACCAAGGGGAGAACATAGAAGTAAAGCTGGAAGTCAGACCGCCAAATTCACCAGCACAAATCCAGAATGAGGAAACAAGAAGCAAAGTAGACCCCACGTTACCTAAACTGAACGTAGCGCTAGAGCCCCCTCCAGAGGAAGACCAAGTCTAAAGAAGATCGGTAAGACACTCCTCAGTTTTGTAAAAATGGCATAATTAACTCTCTCGTAAGATAGTTTTAGGACATAAATGGAAAGTTATGTTTTCAATGAAGTAGAACTAAATCTAGACTCAGTTATGTAAGTTTTTTTTGAAAATTTTTCAGTTGGTATCTCTTCCACCAATACTCTTCTCTGTAATATGCAACCTCCATCATGCCTTATATATATATACAATTTTCAATTTCTGTAAAATTAAAATAAAAATTATTGTTATCTTAATTTCCTTTATTTCAATATTAAAACAATCATTTAAAATTTATTTATTTTATATTTAAATATATTAAAAATTTACATAAAAAAATATTTTAAATATTCTAAAATTCTCTCAAAAACATTAGTTTTAAATTTAATTAATGTCTAACAACCATGTTATTTTAACTAAATATTTTAACAATTCAATTAAATTCAATTAAATTAATTGAAATTTAAATACTAAATAAACTTATTAAACTTTAAGTTATTAAATTAAATTTATTAGTTTATTAATTTATTAAGCTTTATAATTTATATCATAATTTAACATTATTAATTAAACTTTATTAAAACCAACTTAATGGGATGACTATAGCTAGATACTTCTAACATTTCATTTCTTTCAACTTTAAAATGTTTATTATCAATACTAATATCTATATTATATTGATTAGCATGTATATCATTAAAAAAACAATAAGATTGAAAATACATTATTGTAAAATATAAAACATCCTAATAAATTAAAGATTCGTTTTGTTAAATATAAAAATATTATAAGAGGGAAAATAAAATTTTTAAATTTTTAAATATTGTAACAATTAAAAATGTATATAAGTAATGGAAATACATTATATAAATATTACTCCAATAAGTTAATAAGTGAAATTTTTTAAATAAAAAGATCCATTTTCATATAACTTGGATGTAAAAAAGAAAAAAAAAAATATTTTATAATTAAAAAAATTAAATTTCTCAATAAAAAAATTCATTTTCATATATAACTTGTATGTAAAAAAATTTGGAAAAAATATACCTTATTTTATAAATAAAAAAAAAATTATTAATCAAAAGACAATGATCACTTTTTACAAAATAATATGTTTATTTTATAATTACAAAAACATAATTTGAGAACATTAAAACACTTAAAAACATCACATGAACATTACATGATATCATATTACAAAAATGTGAGGTGCAATTACACCATTAAAGAGTATGCACATTAGTGCGCAAGTATAGCTGCGGGATCTGAAATTTTGCTGAGGTTGATTAAAAAAAAAAAAAAATTAGGGTATTGATAGTAATAGGATTTTTACATATTAAAAGGGTACCTAAATGTAAATCAATAATAAGGGTATTTTTATTGTTCAACCCTGATACCTATCATAATTAGCAAATGAAGAATGAAGATTGTTGAAAACGAGAGAATCTTAATATGCCCTTGTGGAGTGCGGGGACATGAAACTTTCTTTGCTGTTACACGAAGGCGCATGATGCGTAACATATTTAAAACAAACAAAAAGAGCAGAAATGAAGATTGCCGGAAAAAGTATATTGTTGAAAGTGGAATTTGGACACATTCCCTTTTGTTGCTTCACCTCAAGGCACAATGGGAATATTGGGGCCCTCCTTCGCATAATCCACGAGGCTACCAACCTTCATTTAGAGGGGACCCCGTACTTTCGCTTCTATACAATCTTTAAAGATCGACGACCAAAAGTACCTAGCTCGCAAAATCTTTTGGGCTATTGCCAATCCTGATAAGTAAGTGCCATATGCTCCATTGTGGCAGTCATTAAGTACATCTTCCTCTTTTTCATGGTTTAAATAACGACAAAGAATTGAATCAACCCCTTAATGATACAAAGTGTTACTGATGATAATGTAACTCTTCACCTAATGATGAATCTGATGTTGTTCATCCTTTGAGTAATGCGGGGAAAACTTGAGAGTCTGATATATATAAGGATATCTCCGTACCAAGGGTCGGTAGAAGAGATGAAGAATATATGCTCATTAGGAAGTGAATCAATAACTTCATTATCCTCATTCTCCACTGGGAAATCCGACATAAGTTCGACGAAGACTAATAAATTTTTTATTTCGCAGAAACAAAATACAAATCAAACTCTTGAAGGATAACAATCCACTTGTTATACTTCCTGCCAATTATTCGTCAAGTCAAAGCATACTTAAAATGGTTAATGTCGGCGATGATAGTTGTCTTCTGCAAAAGAATATAATGCAGGAGAGGCTAAACAACATGAAATGGAATGACGAAAACTTAATACAAAAGAAAATGTATTTAATAACATATAATATTCTTTGTTTAATGGCAAATTTTAGTGTACATAATGTATATATATACACGTAATTGGGTGAAGTCATGTCTCTTTATGCAAAAGAGTGTGACTCTATGTTTTAATTAGTTTTAAGCGTAATACATAAAAATATATATTACAAGTCATCTCTCCTTGAAAAGCTTTGTCCTCGAAGCATGGGAAGGGACAAATGTTTAGATCTAAACACCTCATCTTCCCAAGTAGCTTCTTCTTCAGGTAGGTTCTTCCATTTGATCAGATGCTAATTATTTTTTCTAGAATGTTGGAAATTGGTTCATACTTCGAGGATGCCTTTAGGAATTAAAATTAACCTTCCTTCTTCATCTAAAAGAGGAAACTTTGTTTGTATATGAAAGATAGGAACTATTTTTTTCTTCAAACAAGAAACATGAAAAACATTATGCAATTTCTCTTTATTTGGAAGATTGAGGGCATAAGACCTTGTCCAACTCTCTTTAGAATTTGATAGGGTCCATAAAACTTAGGAGCCAGTTTGTGTTTCTTGTAATTTTTATGAGAACTCGTCTTGCAAGGCTACAGACGAACAAATACCCAACCGTCTTTCATAAATTCTATGTCAGTTCTTCTTTTGTCAACTTGTTGTTTCATTCGGTTCCTTGCTTGTTTGAGGTGAGCTTCAAGAGTGTGTAGAAATTCATTCAACGCTGTTAGATAGTATTTCACAGTAGGAACCTTAGAATTGATAACATGCTTCTTAATAGAGGGAGGCAGATAACCATATAGTGCTTCAAACAAGAACATTTTTGTTGAGGTATAATATGTACTATTGTACCACCATTCTACGCGATGTAGCCAATTGATTCATTGTGACTGACGATCATTCAAAAAATTCTTTAGATACTCTTCGAGGCATTTATTAACCTCTTTAGTCTGGCCATCTATTTGGGGATGGTATGAAGTACTCATGGTTAAGGATGTCCCCACCTGACAAAACACTTCCTTCCAAAAATTTCTAGTAAATTTGGGATCCCTATCACTTACGATAACTTTGGGAAATCCATGAAGTTTAAAAATATTTTTAATATAGCTATTAGCGACTTGTCTAGCCTTGGCCTTTGACAAGATCCCGAAAAAGTGGGCATATTTGATTAATCGGTCAATGATTACAAATATAACATTTTTTCCTTCCGAGGTAGGAAGATCAGTAATAAATTCCATAGATATTTCAAACCATTTTTGGGCTTGGATATGAAGGGTTTGTAGAAGACCTCGAGGAGCACTAGTTTCAAACTTTTTTCGTTGACAAGTGTCACAGTTTTCCACATATTTCTGAATGTCGGATCACATACCTTTCTAGAAGAAGGACTGGCGTATATTGTAGTAAGTTTTGAAAAACCCCACATGGCACGCTGATGGAGAATCATGATTTTATTTCAAAAATTGGAGTTTGAACTTGGAAGAGATGAGAAAAAATATTTGTTGTTTGCACCATAGTATATCATTCTCTCAAGTGAATTTAGTATTTGCAATTTGGTTTCTTTTGACTTCTTCTATTAGCCTCTTTATTTCTAGATTTTTTATATAATCAGTTTGAACTTCTAAGATCCATTCGGGAATGATGATGGATGTAGCACATAGAATAGCATCATTATTAAGCTTTCTTGATAACCCATCCACAACCAAATTCTCCTTCCATTTTTTATAAAGAATATTGAAATCAAAAACCTTGGTTTTGCTCACCCATTTTTGCTGCTCTGATGAAAGGTTTTTCTGAGTTAAAAAATACTTCAATCTATTGTGGTCTGTTTTCATGAGAAATTTTGTTCCCAACAAGTATTGTTTCCACTTAACCAAGGCATGCATAATTGCCAACATTTCTTTGTCATATGTTGGTTTTGTTTTCTCCCTTGGTTTGAATTTTCGACTTTTGAATGCGATGGGATGATTATCTTGCATAAGTACGATACCTAATCCAACTCTTGAAGAATCACATTCAAGGAAAAATGATTTGGAGAAATTTGGTGGTGAAGAAACTGGAGTGGATGCCATTAAGAGATTCAACCTTCTAATACATCCTTCAGCTTCGTCGTTTCACTTAAATGCATATTTTTTCAATAATGTTGTTAATGGGGCCACAATTTGTGCATAGTTTCGAACAAACCTTCGATAGTACTCAGTAAGACCCAAGAATCCTCATAACGATGTGATCTATTTGGGGCTAAGCCACTCAGTAACTGCCACACTTTTCTTTGGATCAACCTTGATTCCTTCATATACAACATGTCCCAAAAGTACTATCTCTGTTGTCCAAAATTGCATTTGGATTTGTGAGCGTATAACTTATTCTCTTGAAGGATTTTTAATGGTGTCTCAATGTGCTTGAGGTGTGAGTTCCAATCTTTTCTATAAACAAGGATATCATCAAAGAATACAAGTAAAACATTTCACAGGTATAGATGAAATAAATCATTCATTATTGCTTGGAAGGTAGCGGGAGCATTGGATATGCGAAAAGGAATGACTCAGAATTTGTACAACCCTTCATGGGTACAAAAAGTAGTTATGGGAACGTCTTCCTCTTGAATTCTTATTTGGTAATAAATTGACTTCAGGTCGAGTTTGGAGAAATATTTGGCACCATGGATCTCGTCTAATAACTCATCCACAATTGGAATTGGAAATTTATCCTTTATCGTAATTTTGTTTAACGTCCACTAATCAATACACAGTCTATATGATCCATCATTTTTCCTAAAAATTATGATCAGAGCCGAGAGAGGACTCTTGCTTCTAGTAATAACACCACAATCCAACAATTCTTGAACCAAGCACTCAATTTCTGTATTATGTTGGTGTGATTGTCTATAGGATTTTTTTCTAATTGGTTCACAATCAGGGATTAATTCTACGATATGATCTTTAGAACAAGGTGGAGGAATCCCATGAGGAAGTTCTTGAAAAATGGTGTTATATTTTCCAAGAATTTTGTCCAATTTCTTGGGATCATCATTTTTGTCCTCTTTAGTAGTATCCTCTATTGCATAGAAGTGTAAAAAATAATATTGGGCTCCCTTTTTAATCATTTTTTCCATTCTATTGGACGAGACTATTTGTGGGGGAGGATAGTTA
>JASDQU010224393.1:4289-16925 GCA_032191745.1 Picea mariana | reverse complement strand
ACATTTGAATATGTGCATTTAATTCTTTTTGTTTCGAACGGGTGCTTGGATCTTATACTTATCCACTTGACCATGTCTGGGGGGAATGACAGGATGCCCTAGTAAACTTGTGCCCATAGATTTTGAGTTGCCACTGGGGGGATTTCTGAAGAGTCATCGTTCACTCCCGTCATACTTACCACTTTTCATCTTACTTCCCGATCATCCATCCCTTTACACTGCTCCGGGCATTGGGTTGGCCAATCATCTAAGAGTTGCACCTTGTGGGAAGAAGGGGCTAAAGGCCTAGAAGGTAAAAGCAGCTGGCAAAAGATAAAAGCCTCAAAATAAAACCTTGAGATGCTTCCCCTAGGGATCCCCGAGAAAGCAGTAAAAAATATTCTCAGCAAGAAACAAGAGGGACCCATAAAAATAATAAAACAAGACCTAGTCAGAGGATAGGGGGTCTCATCACAAGCCAACCTATTAGGTCCATGGGCACCTAGCGGTATGACACTACTAGCAGCTGGTCACCACGCCAGGGTAGTGACTCTTGGTTGCTTGGCCAAGAGAAAGGGGGTCTCATCACGAGCCAGCCTTCTCATTTCCATGAAAGTGCTTGTGGGTAACATTGCCACCACTGGTCACCACGCCAGGGGCAGTGTCCCCTAACTAGCTTCTTGAAAGAAAAAGCAATAAAGAAATAAGAATAAAAGGCATGAATGGGCTTGGAAACATTTGCATCCAGGACAAGTACAGCTCGCCTTCTACAAAGGCATCCACAGGTAAGCCTTGCATTCCCTTGCTATCACTGCACCCCTTGTCAGGACATCCCTTATCCACCTCATCCATTAACGTGACTTGGATTTGATCTTTTCCGAAAACATCCCATTTCCAATGGACACTAGCCCAATAAGACGCCCTGTCACTTCCTCCAAACTTGCCTTGCAGATTTGTATAATGTCTTTGAGCACTTGACTGGGTAGAAGGGATTTTATGCACATGTTTGATAAAATTGATGATTGGATGTGATTGACATTGCTATGATCCCTGTGACTTATGAGCCCATGGAGTGCGTATTTGTTGATGTGCAGGATCATACCCGACGGACAGGTACCATATTGGACAGGTACACATGGGGAGATGATTAGTTCGGACCTCCATGGGGTTGAAGAGCCCACCAAGTGGATGTTGAGACCCCAGCAGGGGGCAGAGACAGGACAGAGGGGTTTGCACCGGAGAAGAGGAGGGTGTTCCACAGAGGCACCCTGGTAGAGCCTTACCTAGGGGGGTTGTACCCTCTCCACTGGAACATTGGCCTTGGAAGGCCCATGACGTCATCCAGCATTGTGGACGTTTTGGGGAGGCAGTTATGGCAATTGTGGCACGTGTGGCAGCTTGGAGAGGCCCAAGGAGGGCTACGTTTTGCTCCAAGAGGCCAATGTTGCCCTAAAAAGGGCTAACGTCACCCTAGAAAGGGCATGACGTCTTACTTTTGCTTGATTAGGGTTTAATTTATGACATTTAATGTAAAAACAGTATTATTTGGTATTTTGGCCTTGTCGACCTTTTGGTGACATAAATTTTATTAAGGTCACTTGGTATTGTATAAGTAGAGAGCTAAAACTCTCATTTTGATCATCATCTTTCACTCACACTTAGTGAGGTCTGAAATTTGCGCCCTCCTTTAGGGTTTTTGGCTGAAAATTGATGCGCACTTGTTGAAGGAGGCTCTTTCTTGGCTATTTTGGCATTTTCTTGGTGGAAGGTTTACAATTAGGGTTTGGCTATATGAATGTTTGATAAATGTAAATGAATTTCTGCAAATCCTTCTTTATTTAAATGGTTCTAGTATCTTTTACTTGCATTTTAATGAAATTTGCTGAATTAAACCCTAGGTAGCAAGCACATGTTGGTGTCCTTGTTTCAT
Source organism: Picea mariana (assembly GCA_032191745.1). Classification (NCBI taxonomy): domain Eukaryota; kingdom Viridiplantae; phylum Streptophyta; class Pinopsida; order Pinales; family Pinaceae; genus Picea; species Picea mariana. The sequence continues at coordinate 15,016 of JASDQU010224393.1, read as the reverse complement.
GTCCCTATTAAGTTGTGCTAAGAGCCATTTTTTGTTGAAGATAAGTGTTAGAGCCTTGCCTTAGCAACACTCTACCAATCAATCTTCAAAGCTAGTCGTTCTATTCTTGTCATTGAGCTAAGGAAGGAGGAAAACGCACTAAGGCCTAGGGTTTCTACACCTTAGTGAGTCGTTTTCCCCTAGGGTTTGATTGATGAAGCCTTGCCTTAGCAACACTTCATCATTAAAATCTCTTGTCCTTAGCCATAGTATTTATTACTTAAGCTAGTCGTTTTAAAATACCTTTTGAGCTAGAGAAGGAGAAAGACGCACTAAGGCCTAGGTCTACTACACCTTAGTCAGGCGTCCCCCCTAGGGTTTGATTGTTGAGGCCTTGCCTAAGCAACTTCAACATTAAACCCTCTTGTCTCTAGCCCTGTCACTATCATTTCGGCCCTTCAACATTTGTAGCTATTTTTGACTCCATTTGCCCTAACAACGCACTGATCTAAGACTTCTTGTGTTGAGTACCTTGATCACACACAACTTCTAAATATTCTTGAACAATCATTAACTACTTCTAACCCTAGCTTAGATTAACATTCACTAACCCTATTGTTGTTATTATCTACTTGTGTTATACTTATACCTTGCAGCTTTTATTTATCTTTAAAGCAATTGAGTGATTGGCTGAAGCGTTGCTTCTAATGCTGGTATCGATACATTGATGATAAATTGCCATTGCACATTGTGAAGTTTCTTCTTTAGCATTTATTGTGAAGTGATACATTGTAATCATTGCTAGTTTACATCATTGATTTGCTTCATCAATATTGTTTATCAATTGCTTTATGTCAAAATTCCGTGATTATATGAAGTACTAACCAAGCAAGTGATCTTGCACATGTATAGTTTTCTTGTTGCTTTGTCTCGGGCAGGTACACTTTTTGGTTACTATTTCCCGTTATCTTTACTCTTATTGGCTGATAAGCCGGACTTTCTGATCGGTGGTGATTTGTGAGGGGGAAAACTTTACTTATCCTTTTAAGACTTTGCCTTCTCAAAACCCCAGGTCACCGGGGACGTCTCCCCTGGGCCTACCACCCCAAACAGAAAGAGCTATCCTATCGAGGTGACAGTGGTAGGATAGTCTCAGTTTCGCCAGTTTGTCTTTCTTCCTTCCATCTTTTACTCCAACTACATATTGTGCAATAACACCACCAAGAAGAGAAGTTCAAAGATAAAACACACACTTGTTTATTGAACAAGCTTACAAGAGGGTTGATTGCGCCACACTTGGCAAGCTTACAACCGGTACAATGCTTCCTTTGCTTAGAGAAAAGCTACCAAACTATAGAGAGAGAGAGAGAAGAATGAGAGAGACACTATGTTGCTACTACAAGAACCGACCAAGAACCTCTGTCAAGCATCCAATATATAGGATAATGAGGGCGCATATCCCAGGGAGAAGGAGAAGACGCATGAGTGGTTAAATTTGGAGACCAAGTGCATGAGAGAGTGAGGTATGTGAAGAGTGTGAGATGAATGAGTGTGTGTGAGAGTTTGCATGGAGTTAATGCGCATGAAGGAAGGAGAATTACGCCCTAGAACTTAGGAGAGCGCCATGTGGATGAGGAGAAGTGAATATAACTCGCATGCTAGAGTGGAATGGCTAAATAAGGCGCTCAAGTGAAGTAGCATGCTTAAGACTAAGTCTTAAGTGGCACATGCAAGGTCATGAAAGTGAGTTGTGAGAGTTTTAGTGTGCATGAAGAGAAGGAATGCACCCTAAAGGTTAGGAAAGCACACTAGCAGATGAAAGTGAGTGAATGATGAAGGTAAGTATGAGAAGAAGGGTTAGATAAGGCGCATGGATGCATTGAAATGGCTAATAATAGTTATGAGTCCAAGTAACTAAGACATGCTAAGAGATGAGTGGAGTTAACTAGGAAGTAAAATTAGTCACTCAACTCATGACTTCATGTTCAGTTGACTCAAGTATGGGCGAGTTATGGCCAAGTTAAATTCGCCCTTTTTTTTAGGGAATTATGGTTTAAACTCAACTGGAGGCGAATTTTGGGAAAGTGATGCATGGTAAGTGAAGAGGTGAGTGTGAGGAGTAATATACGTGAAATGGGACCCAATTATGCACCCCCCTTTAGCTCAATTAATTAATTATTAAATGCTCATGTCATGGGAAAATGTGACCCATGCTTAGGTGGATGCCACATCACTTTGCACCTCTCTCTCATGTCAATCTTTGTTGGTACCACTTGGCACTACGTGGACGATGACAGTGCATACTAAATATAGACATTTCTAAAAATAGAATCCAATTCCTAAATTTTAGGAAACTATCCACATCACCCAGGATCACTGGGAGAACATCGTCACATGTCATCGTTTAAAAATAGACACTGCTAAAAATAGAAATTCATTTGAATGCCCTTCACTTTATACTCATTGATATCATCTTTCCGCAAGGGTTCCAAATATGCGATCAGAACTAACATGTGAGCCCTGGTGCTCAACCTGCTAAAAATAGTAAATTGTGCCACATCATCCCGAAAAAGATCCAAAAGACTCTGGATGTCCTAAGGATCAATACTACACGCTCAGAATTTGAATCTGAGGCCTGGAGCAAAACCTACTAAAAATAGAAAGTTCTTGCACGTCGCCCGAAAAAGTGTCATCGAGCCTAGAATCATGCAAGGACTCATATTGTATGCTCGGAACTGCTCCAAACTGTCAAGAGACCCACTCAAACCGTGTCTCCTAAACAATAGCAACACATGTTGTATGTATACATCTCTCTCAAATATGCATGGAAACTAAGTCAACTCTAACTCTGAACCAAACAACCATGTACCGATCATATATCTGTCTCACGTGGGAACCAACCTCCTGCTCAACACAAGTGCTAAACTCTCGGAGAACCTCATAATGCTAGCTAGAATAATGCATGCTGGCTCTTAACCCTCAAAATTTTCAAGGGTGAAAATCTAGGGGTTAACAATGCACATGTTTAGGTGGCTCTTATATTAAATGTGATTTTACTTGGCGTGATACATGTGACTTGAGACCCTTGGAGGGCGCATTCATTTGTCTTTCAAGTCCTTGTTTGATGGACGATTTGAAGGAACAAGCCTAGCTTGGGCCTTTAGTTGGGGCAGGAAACCCACAGGTTGGATGCCATGACCCACACCTTGGGAGCAACCAGAAGATGGGTGTTGGCTTTGGAGGCAAGAGAAGGCACCTTGGACGATGAGACCTAGCCCATCTTAACCCAACGTTTGGCCTTGGAAGGTCAAAATATCATCTTGGAGAGCTTGACGTCACCCTTGGGCTAGGGTTTTGTTGATGGTGGTGAGGTTTGATGATGGCTTAGCTTGATTGATGGAGAGGAAGAAACTTACCATGGTGCCAAATGGCTTTTGGAGGCCTCACATTTCCTTCAACAACCCAATGACTTGCTAATGATGCCAAGACATCACCCTATAGGAGCATGACGTCATATTTTTGGGGTTTTCTTTTGTGTAAAATCAAAATTGAATTTATAAAGGGGCAATTAGAGGAGGTCGGTCTCCCTAATTGTGTTTTGCCCTAATGATATGTGGACAAACTAATTTCAAAGGTCTTGTATAAATAGAGACCTGATTTTTTTCACTTTATCATAACATTCTCACTTGAGAATAAGACATTCTTGACTGAAATTTTCGCCCTCTTTGGGCATTTGAGCTATATCTCCCTCTTGTGCAAAATTTTGAATGCTTACTAGTCTATTGTGGAGCTAAAGTGGTGTGCTACCCTTCTTGGAGGCTTGTTCTTGCAGGTGGATGGAATTTACTTGGTAAACTAGGGCTTTATCTTGCTATCTTGTGGACTTGGTAAGGAATTTTCTGCATTTGTTGGTAATTTCTTCTTGTTTCATGCTATTCTTGTCCAAAACCCTTGGAGAAGTATAAGCATACACCCTCCACCAAGTTCAACTTAATTGTTCTTTGATAAGTCATTTTTCACAAGGTTGCTCGGAGGAGTAAAAGGGCTTACACCCTCCTAGACTTACCTTTGTTGAATTCACTTGCTCTAGGGAGTAAAAGGGCTTACACCCCTAGAGAAGTAGTGGATCCAACTCTCACAACCAAGACTCCATTACCCAATAGATTAAAGCACTAATCTGAAAATTGCATTGGAGAAACAAAATTGTTGCCTTGAAAAACGTAATTTGTTGAGATATTTCATTTGTCTAAGTTGGAATCAAATCTACTTGCTTTAGGCTTGCTTGAGCCACTAGGGCGTCTAGCTTAGCCAAGGATTTCTTGCTGCTGTTATAAACTTATTCTACAGCCACTAGGACTGCTGCAAAATCACTCTTTAAACTCTTATATCTCACTCTTCTACCACTGAAAATAGTTGGCTACTTGCTACTATTAATCTACTTGGTTTGGGCTATCATTTGGGCAAGTTGTTTGCTGATTTCTTTGAGTAGAAGTTGTTTCTGTAGCAAATCTTTTGCTACAGCCCCTAAATTACTTCTGATAACATCATTTTGCAGACTCATTTCACCATCAAAGTTTATTCTTGAATATTGGAAAATTATCTGTTTGTTTAGTGCTTCATTGTCCAGTAAATATTTGATAATTTTGATGGTTAATTCTGCAGTAACTAACTTTTATCATTGCTGATATATATTCTTGTTTACTGCTGTAATATAGGACAGCAAGCTTCACTTGCTTGTCCCATTGTTTATCTGGCTTGTATTTCGATATATTGTTTTGTCTCGGGAAGGTACAACACTCTCTTGCAGGTACAATGCAGTTTGGCAACCTACCCTTACCAACAAGATCATTTTCCAAGCCTCTTCCTACTTCCTAACTCAACCTATAGGGGTTTCACCTTCCATTACATCACTTTCCGTCTCAATCCCCCTAGGGCCACCGGAATTCCCCCCTTGTGGTGATTTATCATCACTAAAGCGAAGGGAGTATCTATCTAAGGTGGTAGTGGGTAGTTACTCCCATAGTTGTCTCACTTTGTGGATTGGATCGGGCTTTGCTCAACCTACAATATGTGCAATAACAATCACCACATTTATCAAATCTTGACATCCTTCTTCAATTTTGGATTGCATTTCTAATTTTACCTCTTCAGTAATTAGGGATTCCTCAACCTTGTTACAAATTTCCTCTTCAAGTTTTTTGGTAGATTCTCCATCCAAGGTCCTTGTTTCTTCTTGATTTTGATAATTCTTCTTTTCTTCTTTCAATCTCTTAACCTCATCCAATAATTGTTTATTATGGTTTCATAATCTGCATACTTCTTCATCTTTCTTTTTCAATTCTTCCCTTGAATCATCATTTTCACACTTTGCTTTGCTACTCTACTCTTTTCTTGCTTTAGGTTTTTAACCTCCTTAATGAGTGATTCATTAAAGGATTGCATCTTGATGAACTCATCATTTTTCTTTGTAATATAATTTCTTAGCTCCTCATTATCCTTTTGCAATTTAGAGACATTTTCTTTTGATTCCTTTAATTCCACTTGAATTTTATGCATCTCCACCATTTTTGTATCCTTGATCCATTTATTTGAGAAGAGTTCTTCAAATTTTTCCCATGTGGAGTAGAATCTAGTATCTTCATCAAATCTATTCCACCACTTAAAAGTGTCACCCTTCAAGTAAAATCCTATCATCAAAGGTCTCAAATTATTTTTTTTTATCATCCTCAACCATTCCTCAGGATCGTTTTCATCTTTATCTTCATCTCCTGTAAATTTAGGTATTTCCATTGATTCTTAAGTGAGGTTTGTTGCCGTCCTATACACACTTGCAAACGTGGGCTAAGTCCAACCCACTTAGTGTGTCCTCAGAGACACAATGTCTAAGTTCAAGCCCACTGTCACCTCGACTTGAACTCCTTCCATCTAAGCTTACTCCTAGGGAAGACAAGGAGGGTAGACCCTAGTTACTATGTGAGTTATTAGATTATGTCTAGGAGTTAATTTTAATTGGTTAAAGGTGTAGGGGGATCTAGCCTACATGAGAGTCAATAATGCAAGTGCAAACTTTCAATGCAAAAGCAAACCTTTCCCTAAGACAACTAATACTAGTGCCTAAGGTTGGGTAATGGGGTCAACTAAGTTAAAGGGATTATGTTTTACAAGAGATTACAATTATAACTAGATACAAAAGAATGAAGTAAACAATTATCTACAAGGTTAAAGAATCTAAAGAATAACTAAGAGATACAACAAAGATATACAAGGCAATACCACAAAGCAATTAACTTGCAACTAACTTGAATGTGTAGGTAAAAAAAGATACTCAAGGGAAAGTACTACACAACACATCAAGCCAACTATCCCAAACAAAGAGTGCCTCCAAAGGATGCGCAACTCAAAGGGGAAGTTTCACCGACATACACAACCACAAGCCCCAAACAATGAAGATGCCTCCAAAGGATGCGCAACTTCAAGGGAGGAAACCAACTACATTAAATCACAACTTAGCCTCAAAATTAAATGTTGAAATGAGGCCTTCAAGGGCTTATGCGCAATTTTAGTTCACTTAGTCAAACCCACAAGATGCTTAAAGTAAAACTTTGCATATAGATGTAAAAGTAAAGTGCTTGCAATGTAACTTAAGCATAAACCATAAAGATACCAATGTAGATTGCCCAAGGTTTAGGTGGGTTAGATTAGGATTGCTTAATTTATTAAGATAAAATGTAAATCCTAGACTAAGTGACAACCCAAGAACTCTCCCCACTTGTACCAAAAGAATTGTTGGGTGCTCAATAAGTGAGGCAAACAAGGCTACACCCTAGCTCCACAGGTCAATCCAAGAACAAAAATACTCCACAAGGGGGACACCTAGTGCCGTGAGACCATCCCCGATCTAGCACCCCCTACTTCTTCCTTAGGTTCTCTTTTTGTTGGAAAAGTTGAGATAGTAAGTGGTGACCTATTAAGCTAGATAAATTTTAGGCCTTAGAGATTAAAAGTAAATTGAGCTTAAGTAAATYAAKTTGAGTTAAATTAGTTAAAAGTGATTACAATGTATTGCTTGAAAGAAAGTGTGCTTGCAATGTAAAAGGAAAGTACTTGAAAGATAGATGATAATAAAAGTAAAGTACTTGAACTTAAAATTGCAAGAAAGTAAAAGCTTGAAAGTAAATTACAAGATTGTACAATGCTTAAAAAAAAGAGTAAATTGCAAGATATATGGAGTACTTTAGAGATTATTAAGTTGAAAGCAAAGCACTTAAATGGAAATAACTTGCAATGAAAAGAAATGAGTAAGATGAACAATGTAAATTAGTTATGCCTCCATGGGCCTAGGCTAACATTAGGTGATTATTTCTAGATCTAGATTATTTTAAACCATTAAGCACATAAAGAAGTAAAAACTATATGCTAACCTAGCCTTACGATTTTTGGGGTTGGCTTAGCCAAGCTCACTCCAAGGTGTAGGCAAACAGAAAGAAAATGCAGAAATTAATTACAAAGAGATGAATGCAAGCCCTTTAGGCTTGCTTACTATGTAAGAATCAGAAGAGAAGAAGAGGGTATTTGTTACCGATTTTTGGGAAAGAAAGAAAATGCACAAATTAATTACAAAGAGATGAATGCAAGCCCTTTAGGCTTGCTTACTATGTAAGAATCAGAAGAGAAGAAGAGGGTATTTGTTACTGATTTTTGGGAGACTGATATTTGACTTGTAGATGCCCCAAATGGCCTATAATTCCTCCCAAATGTCACCAACCTGCAAAAAAACAGCAAGCAAAAACTTGCTGGAAACGCTGCAAAAAGTGACAAAAATTTGTGAAAAATTCTGTTGTAAAAACCAGAAATTTTCTGTGTAAATTTCAGCAAGTTATAAGCATATAAATGACCTATCTAAGCTTGTTAGTATACCAAAATATAATGAAAATGAACAGAAATTAGAAACAGAAAATTTTAGAGGGTGAATGTAGGTAAAAAATGAAGATTTCCAGATCTGAAATCTTCTATTAAAACCCTAGGAAACCTTGTCAATCTTCAATGCTAAGCTACAAGAAACAATAGGAAGTGAGTAGATCTAGATATTAAATCAAAATACTTTGAAATAACTACCAAGAAGCTCACTAGATCTATGATAATACTATCATAAACCTAAAGAAGCAAAATATTTTGCTTAATATTCCTACCATAGATCTTCAAAGCTAAGCATGTAAAAGAGAAATGCAAAAGAACAAGATCACCTCATGAAAAGTATGGCACCAAGAAGATTCCCAACACCATATGTCCTCCAAAGATTTCCTTTATTCAATAGCAAGCTTGAGCAAATACTTGCCACAAGCTTGAGAGAAGAACAAGAGCAAGAGAGAGAGAGAGAGCAAAGAGTGGGAGAAGAGAGATTTTGGCATAGTAACAATACCAAGAATAGATGTGTGAAATGAGGGAGGGGAGGCTCTTACTTATACTTGGGAGCCAAGAGTTACCCCTCTTGGATGCTCTCCAAGTGTCCATCAATTAATAGTTATTGAGCATCTCAAGGGGGGTGCACTTTTAGGGTTTAGGAGATGAATTAGGGTTTTGGTAATGAGTGGAGTGAGTTGGCAATGCTTTGAAAAGTCAAATGAGTGAGTTGGATGACTAGGGAGGTGCACCGAAGGAGAGAATAAGTCTCCCTTTAATTATTTTTTGATTTTTTAAGGATTCTCATGAAGGGGAGCGCACTTCTCTAGGGAAAAATGATGTTTTGACTTAATGGCTACGTGAGGGGGTGAGGTGATGGTTGGGAAAGGGTTAGGATAGCTTAGGAAAATGTTTGGGTAAGTTCTCCCACTCTTTCTCTAGTTAATTTGCTCATATTACAAAATTTTGACAAGTTTGACTTTGTCAATTCCAGCAATTAAATTGTTGTCTTAGACTGACTGAGACTCCTCATGGACAAACACCTAGCAAAACTTGTCCAATTGAGCTGAAACTTTCTCCAAGGGTGTAAGGGGTCTCATTTCATTTCTTTTGAACACAAATACCCCTATCAAAATCCCAAGGATCCGATTTTTACAATTTTTATCAAAAATTAATTAAAATTACCATTAAATGGGTAATTTTAAAAAATTAAAAAAAACTATCTAGACTCGATGGAATTCCGCAAGACTCTAGAAGATGTCTAGCATGGTCATTTACAATATTCCTAGACACTAGCTACCATAGGGCTCAACCATTAGAGTGTCTTTCACCACTTTGGAGAATTATTGTGGGAGTGAAAAACTCAAGGGAAATTAATAAGGTTGGTTAGGCCAAATTAATAACCTAAGGAAAAAAAATACTCGATGAAAGGGACTCCTCTAATGATAAAATCCTAGGCAACTAACCTAAACTATGATCCATGCAGACCCATTACATTATAAGCCCACGCAGGCAAGCGGAAATTGCAATTACAAAAACACGTGTTGAGACCAAAATTTCCTTGTAGAACCAGCAAGTCTTCAAACTTGGTAGCACCATCTGGTGCATATCATCATGGCACATGGAGTTGACCCCCTAGTTGAAATAGGTGGTCAACAAGGTTTAACCCCAACCCTTAACTTACAACCTTAATATATTAAGAACAATGATCTTAAATAGTTATAATCCTTGTTCCAATATAATCTTTTATGTTTTCACTTTCCAATGGCTTTTGAATCAGCTCAATTAGACATCACAATCAAAAGTTATGACATTTTTAAATAAACATACCTTTGAAACCCTGATTTGGAGTCTGYCCTCCTAGCCGACCCTCCTAATGTATTTCTAAAATTTCGRACCTTCTGAGTCTGAAATTTCGACCTATAGTACTCTGAAATGTCTGCTTTGCAATGCCACAGGTCTAACCAAAATTGGATGKACCAAATGTAATGAACCAAATGTTTAAAATATCATAATAAACCAAAAGTACACACCATGTACAAAATGTGAGCGTGGRGCACAACTCCAAGATAGATAAGTTACACAATAACCCCTTAAAGAATAGGAGAACCTCCTCCACAACCAAATACATTTATCCATCACAATTCACATGTCCACAATAATGAATATATGATCTCTATATATRCCTATTCACACTTGCACATGAGGCTCATTTACTATTAGGCAGACCTTATTACATATACATTTACACATTACATGTACATTTAGCACCATATATGTCCCCCCTTTGGGTCATATCATATACATTTAACCCTATATATTCCTCCTATGGGTCATAACAAAATTGTCAACAATAAATTAGAAGAGGGTCGACCCCTTCATTTGCCTTTACAATATGCCAAAAATGAAAAATACATGAAATAAAACCCTAGAAAGGGTGATGTCATGCCCTAGAAGGGTGATGTAGGGCTGAAAAGTGAGACGCCAAGCCTCAAGAGGAGATCCTTYGGCCTCCAAAGGCCATGTATCATGCAAAAGTGCCCTACCATGTGTCTCCTCTTGTCGGCCACCTCCGGAACCACATCATCCATCAAACCCTAACCTCTAAGATGACGTCCAGGGATAAAGGGTGACGTCCTAGGCCTCCAAAGGTCAAGTTCAAGTATAGAAAGGCGATGTCATGCGCGGTTCATCATCCTAAGCCTTCCTCATAATGTTGAAATATTGTAATTGCCAAGAGTATTCTATTTATTATTGAGTTATTATTCATTAGATCAATCCCCTTTTGTGGATTGATCATGTCTGGCATTGTAATTTAACAAATCCCCTTTTGTGGATTGGTCAAACCC
>JASDQU010224392.1:0-17580 GCA_032191745.1 Picea mariana | reverse complement strand
TCCCGACGGCATCCGTCCCGAGCTGCTGGACATGAACGACAAGTTTGGAGCCGGAACACTTGAAAAGGCAGTACCTCTGGAAGCTATCGCCATGCCACGCCTGCCGCCTCATGTCTACGTGTATTAGACCTGCTTATTGATTTGTTCCAGCACCGTTTTGTTTTATGTTTCAATGCTTCCACAGCAGTTTTCATGTTTTTTATTTTATTTTCCTCATCTTTTTGTGTTATCTGATTTGCAGCTAAGTTCTGTATTTGATTTACATGTTAAACTACAATAAAATATGTTTATTAATTTATCTCAGTTTTTAAAATTCAATCATATTAAGGCTTGGTGTGGTTCAGGTTTATTGCTATTTTTGAGTAATTTTGATAATTGAAATACTCCTAAATCTTATAATCTAATCCCACAAATTAACCAAAAAAAAAATACATCAATTTTTATCTTGAATTTGTTGATATTTATATAAAGCCAGATGGAAAAAACAAAAGCCAGATGGAAAAGGACAGATTGTAAAACTTCACAGGAAAAGGACCGAATACAAAAGCCAGATGGAAAAACAATCTGTCCTATAGACTATTTTTAGTCTGGTGAACATTAAAAATTCTTTCTTTCTTTCTTTCTAAAACTCCAAACAACTAAACCACCTAACACAATCATATTTATATATAAACAATTAAACCACCTAACACAATCATATTTGTATATAAACAATTATAAATTTATTATAATCAAATCACTAACAACTCACTTTGACATGGTGAAAATTCATTATCATTAAAAAAGAATAGCCATGAAGGAAATCCACTAAGAATATTATTAAAAAATAGCCATGATGGAAATCCAGTAAGAATTCAATATCATTAAAAAAGAATAGCCATGAAGGAAATCCACTAAGAATATTATTAAAAAATAGCCATGATGGAAATCCAGTAAGAATTGATTTAAAAGGATGGTGTGCATTCAGGGAATTTGGCTTTGATCAGGGATTTCCTTCAAGGCTAGTATTACACAGCTGCACTGAAGCAATGGAGCATAGGAATTAGTATCATTGTAAATGTTAATTTGTAAAATGTTATTATATATTTTTTTATAATTACAATGTGTAAGTTGAAATATATGTATTAGTATAGATTTATTTTAATTTTTGTTTTATTTTAATAAGATTTTAGAAAGATCAAAATTTTTCTAAAAATTAGAGTCTACATATATAATTTTTATTTACTTAATTTTTATTATTATTATTTAAGAGTGATAGGTGTCAGCTCCAAGTTGAATTTAGACACAGAATCGCATATCAACTTAATAGTGGATTGTAGAATGGGCCTCTTGACCTAATCATTAAATCTAAAAAAAATTGAATTCAATAATATATATTTTAATTTATACAACATTTATTACTTTATTGTAAGGTACATTGTTTACTCATTTATTATTTTACTATAGGATACATATTGTTTATTCTTTTGTCTAAATTTTAAAGAATTGTTTTATTAGTATGGGTAGTGATGTTTTCTAACGCTTTTTAATCATAAAATTCGAATTTAATACTCTCTTAAAAAAAGCCATAAACCAAAACTATAAATTCAAATAAAAAAAATGCCATAAACCAAAACTATAAATTCAAATAAAGTAATATTATTTGGAAACAATACAATTAGCAATAGATTAAATCCCTGTTTATTTAGTTCAGAGCTAGTAGGTATAAAAAGGTAAGCCATCCCATATCATTATCATTTGGTTGTAATGTGTTTATACCTGAATGAACATGGATCAGATAGATTGCTAGCACAATAACCCAAGCAAAAAAGGATAAATTATGATTCCTATAGTTACCAGTCTAACACCATTATAATCTCTAGGTGTATTCATGCTATGCACGGCATATATAACTTTCGGTGTATTCCTGCTATGTACGGCATATATAACTTTCAGTGTATTCCTTCTATGTGCGGTATATATAACTTTGCAAAATTCAAATTAGTCACATTACAAAGAGTGCATTTCTATCATCAACTGATCTACACTGTACGTGGATTATAAATCATCATATTTAAAAGTAATTCAAATCCGACGACTTATAATCCACTAGTAAGTAATTCAAATCCGATGACTTATAATCCACTAGTAAGTTCAATCCTGCTTAACAATTTGAAGATACTAATACATATGAACATAAAAATGATGATATTCCCTTTCTAATTGTCCTTCATTTTCTAGTTGTTCAAATAGTTGACCTGTCGTACAATGTTTAAAAATGGAAAAAACTAACGTCAAATTCCATTAATGATAACAAGCATTTTTATCGTCTTGTTAATGGCCATCATATATTTTTGGCAATTCTTATTAACATAATATCCTGCTTAGTTAACCAAGTGCATTCATTCATGTTTATTGTTTCTACAATACTTATTTTTAAACTCCCTTTTTGTTCCCAATTATATAGGTGGATGTTTTTATAAATTGAAACAGATATATTGTGTTACTGAAAATGCAACCATCGAACTCTTTTGGTCATTGGAATTGTCGTAGTTTAAATGTTTTACATAATGACTTTTTCTGATAATAATATTTTGGGGACATTTGTGATCAACAGATTTGAGTGATTATTTTTGTATAATCAGAGTACTTCAAAGGTTTTTAGGCATACTGATTCCATTTCAACATTCAAAAATGAATTTAAAATAACAAAAAATAGTGATTTTATATAAATTTATATAACCATTTCATAGAACAATTAGACAATACCATTAAAATTTGGTACAAAGAAAAAAGAACTTAGAGAGTGCTTAAGAGAAAATAAAATTTATTTATCTAAGCTTAGTAGCAGTGACGAACCCTTTCCAAGAATCTATAAGAATATTATTGAATAAACTATATAAGAATATTATTGAATAAACTATAGTAGAAAAAATAAACAGCTACAAAACATTAATACATATTAAAAAAGAGAACACCAATTTAGATTAGTACCTAGAAATTCCATTTGAATAGAAGAACTTATAAGTTGTGTTTCTTTTGTCAGGGGTGTTGGAGGTTGTACTGGCGGGGAATCAAGAGTTTCATTGGGAAATTAATGAAGGGAAACAAGTGCAATTCCTTCAACTTATTTGGCGTTGCTTCCAATTCTTCTTCGTTTTCTTTGAGTTGGGTCGAGGATAACTCCACCTCTGTTTCCAATTGTTCAAATTGTTATATGTAAGATTGCATTGCCCACTCTTCATACAATGTGGATTGGTACATAGTATGTTCTTCTAACACATTTTTTATGGCATGGGTTGCCAAGTAGTTTTGTTGGGATGGGTTGTATCATGTAACTTTGCCAATTTTTCCTTGATCTTGTACTTAAATAATTGAGGGTGCATGCTACAAGTAGAGAGGAGGAGATACACTCCCTCACACTAGTCTAAGAGGAGGATGAAACTAGATGAAAATGAACCATCTAGCGTGTGAATTGGAGGACCTAACAAACAATGCTTGAATCACATTGTGAAGAGATTCCAACAGTAATTCACCACGATGAGATTTGCAAGTAGAAGGGATTTCCAAACATTGATGGGATTGTCTTTTGTGATTTCAAACCAAAGCAGAGGAAGGGAGATGGCTTGGCTCTCGCCTACAATTAGAAATAGAGTCACGTGATGGGAGGGGCAAATTAAGACCACATGCTTTGGCATGTGCGGAATATAGGGTGGGATAGGGGGGGCCTTGAATGCCCTCCCAACTCATTAAATGAACCTAACAAGTGATGGTGGAGGAGGCTATGTGAATTTCCCCATGCCCCCTAGCCCTTGCTTAAGAATTCAAATAAGAGATGCATCACACAAACTTGATGCATAGAGGTTGTTTTTCTACCCCATTATATCAGCCTTCCTTTCGTTTGCCAAGGCATTTACCTATGGGTTGTTTTCTTGGAAAAATGGATGGAAGTGAACCTAAGTGAAATGGAGAAGCAATGATTTTGTTTTAACAATTAATCATGTTAAGGATGCACCTACATCCAGGTCAAGAAATGATGTTTTTACAATGAGATTTCAACATTTACATGTTAAAATTAGTTTTTTTAAGAAAATCACCCCATTTTAATTTACATTAGGCTTGGTGTCGTTTTGTATATGTCACTATATCAACGTCCTTGGTTAGGAACATTGATATACCTACATTTTATCATGTTGATAGGTTAATATTGTGTAGACACTTCCTCTCTCTAGAAACATCACTAAAACTAGGTTTGCAATGTCATTCAAACGATGCATATTTGCAACTTTAATTTTTATAGTGAACATAAGTTTCAACATTGCTTCAATAGAAAATATGTTTCATCGATGTTGATATATCAACACCTAATAGATCGAAACAATGCCTAGATGTTGACATATCAACATCTAGAGGGTAATTTTGCAATGTGAGTCCCATCCCACAACTCTACAAATATATGCCCTCTAAATATAACTACCATTGATGAAGAAGAGTGTTGTCTGATGTCTCAACTTCGACACAAACATTGATGATTATTTTGAGTTGTAGTAGCTCGACAATGTCATTGATCCATCAACATTGTCAAGCTACTACAACCCTGATTTGTCATCAATGTCTAGGTTGAATTCAAGACTGTAAGCAACACTATTCCAAACCATTGGTATAGGTCATTTTCAAAGAAAAAAACATAGCGAAGGAAATATAATTCCCTCTAATACTTGTGAGAGAACTATTTGTCACATTTGTCCTCTTTTTTCATTTCCTATAAGAGTCAAATGTTAAGTGCATTTCAATCACTTATATCACCATTTTTAGTGATTTGATTGTGTATTGCATCAGTGGATACATATAATGTAAGACAATAAATCTTAGTAGAAGCATTGGTCCACTCTTCCCATCTCAATCAATCTCAATGGAAGCATAAAGATAATATAATATCAAAGGATGAGCCATGACTGCAAATATCATACTAATTACCTACTTGAAACAAAACTAAATTTCTCATCATATTTTTTGGCACAACAATGTATAAAATATTAGTAGGTGAAAACTTGGGGAGTATAGTACCATGAATTAACCATGATATGCATAATCATTGTTACCACCTGAAAATGCATGTTTTTTTTTTTTTTCATTTTCATAAACATTATGTTCTTAACAAGCACATTGAATGGGGTATTAACCCTTTCAACACCAGTGATAATTGCAAGTCATAAGCAAAATATAGAAGAAAATATTTGGGTTTGAGCTTAGCTTGGGCATTACTCATCGTTGATTAAGGTAGTAGATTGCAATCAGGTATGAAGGGGCATCATTTGTTTGTCATGGATTCATTTTTGGATTGGTAAGAAAAGCGGAGGAGAGTTAGATTTTTATTTTTTTTTCTATTGTTTCTATTGATGACCATTGAGGCTAATATTTGTATTTCTGTATTTTCTTTGTTTTGTTTTTCTATTGCTATGGATGTTATTTTCTCTATGTTTTCTAATTTTTTGGGTTGAGAGTAAGTTAGCATGGCCATGTTGAGTGGGTGAAGGAAAATAAGATAAAGGAGGAGGTATGTTTGGTTCCATGCTATTTTGATTCATTTTCTTCTGCATCACCATATCATGTTCATGTATGTATGTTTGTTTGTTTAAGTTTAAAGGCATATTATGTTTGAGAGAGATATAGATGTGGGGTGGAATATTAACAACATAGTAAAGTGCAAGAGTGATATTAAGTGTTCTTTTGGTGTAAGGCCCTCGTAAATTCTTCTGTGAAATCCTCCTTATTTGACATCTAATGGTTCTCATCCCTCCAACTATCGACTTGTAATTGAACAATTATTTCTCTTGTTGCAAGAATTTGCATCTCCATCATAAAGCTTATTTATTTGTTCATCTTGCATCTCCATCATAAAGCTTATTTATTTGCCTGTCCTACTAGAGAAATCCTCCTAGTTCATCAAATGTTAATTATTTTTAATTCTTACAAATAGACTAAGAATTGTGATAACTATATGGAAAATAAAATGCAAAATATTGTAGAGATTAAATCTCGTCTTTCAAGTAATCTAAAATCCCTAATAAAGTTGATCCTAGTGAGGTGTTTTAATGAGTCACCTCCATATATTCTAAATCTAAGATGAGCACTAGCATAATAACTAGAGTCCATATTTTTCATATCTCCATTCTTATGTATTTAAATTCAACATAACAACATTATCCAAATTGACAGTCAACTTACAACCCTTTAGTAGTTTGGCCAAAAATCATATAAAGGGTAATTGGATTCCCCATGCATAAGTAAAGGTTTCCTCTAATCAAATAGAGTATGTAGATATGGATGAAACAAAACAAATTTGTCAAGCTTGGTTGTCACCAAGCTAGACTTCATTTGACATTAGGAGGGGGGATGAGCTCTATGTTCCACTGGTGGGTGTGGGCTACTCACTTGTTGATCTAGGTGGATATTAGTGGCCCCCCACCTATTCCAACTGGTTCCTCTTGACATTTTTTAGTTCAACACATTCTTTTGTAATTCTTTGTAATTGTGGGTTCTACACTTCCATGGTTGTTTGAATCTCTACACAAATTCCAGGTGGATATTGGTGGCCGCCCACCTATTCCAACTGGCTTATTTTGGAAATTTTCATGTCAGTACATCTTTTTGTACTTCCAGGGCCATTTTGGGGCCCTAAATAGTGTTGTTATGGCTTGCCACAGTCAAACTATAGAGGAGTCAGATTCTGATGACACAATGTGTAGCTCTATAAAATACCTTTTCAACGAGATATCACGTGCCTAAAGCAGAAGTCGTATGAACAAGTTACAACCCCGGGAAGTTGAGGTACCAACTTACCCATAGGGGCCCACATAAATTTTGGTGTTTCATCTCCTATAGTTAGGTTTTTGGATGTCTAGGGATTTGGAATTCACGAGTAATGTTAAAAAGGCCTCTGGAGCCTCATTGTAATCATTCTACTCAGACGGATGCACATAGCAGCCACATCCCTTCTAAAAGATAGCTACCACCATTCGAGCAAGTTGTTTTCAGTTCTGCAATTTTACAGTTTCAACCTATTTAATTTATTCAATAGAAGTTATTGTTCACTAGATATCTGTTATTGTTCTTTGTATCTCTATGTTATTGTATTCATTATGTTATTCATTATGTTCTGCTCATAAATCTAGATTAGTGGTATCAGAGTGGTATGCTCTTTAGTTATTTTTCTTTGTGGGTGTTCCTGACAAGATCTGGGTACAAGAAGTTGGGACTCAAACTAATCGAGCCTTTGCAAGATCAGTCACACTGAGCCTGACAAAAACCCATGGGGGACGAAAATAAATATGATAGAGCAGGAGATCCTTTTAAAATGTTTTTCCAGAAATCCCTTACGCGACAAAGGAACAAAATGATGGATAAATTTGCATAGATCATTCAACGACTTCCCACAGGAGACGCATCTTCATCAAGCGGCCATGCAACCCCCTTCAAGGTACATGTAAATTTTGATATTCCATTATTTGAAGGATTGGTAGATGTAGATGTTGTAGATAAATGGTTGAATCTGCTCGAAGGGTATTTTTCAGTCCACAATTTTTTCGATAGGGAAAAGAATACTTTTTCATCCTCGAGGTCATCCCCCATGTTAAGGACTGGTGGGATACTTACTCTGAGCAAAGGGCCATAGAGAAATCTGTAATATTTGTTGTTGCCCCCATGTGGGATTCCTTCAAGGATGCCATTAAAGAATATTACTACCCCGTTGGAAGTTAAGAGGACAAGTACACAAGATGAACCACCCTGGGTCAGGAAAGGGACCAGACAGTACCAGATTTCACCAACATTTTCCATACCCTATGCACCAAATTGGGTATCAAAGACCCTGAGCGACATCTGGTGCTCAAATATCGTGGTTGTCTGCATAGATACATTCAAACATAAATTGAGTTTATGGGCATCACATCATTGGGTATGGCTTATAGATATGTTGTCAAGATTGAGCAGAAATTTAAGAAGAAGAGGCGAGAGTTTGGATCTGCAAATTGCTCACAGCCAAAGCAAGGAAAAGGTAGCCCCAACCCACAAAATGAGGGATAGAGAAAAGATGGCCACTCTCAGGACAACCATTCCAAGCTGCAACATAAGAAAGCTAATGAGAAGTCGAAGAAGGACATGGAAAAATGGTGTGAATACCATAAAATCTCTTGGCGCAACACCAAAGAATGTCGCTCCAAGCAGTCACTAGTGGTCGAGCTGAAATCTTATGATTCAAAGGTAGATTCTAACTCCGAATCAAATCTAGAAGGAGGGAAGAAAATTATTTATGTTGAACTTAGTGCCACTATCGCTACCACCAAAGTCTATCCAAGTGAACCAGAAGAACCAGAGGAATGTGAACACCTCTTTCACTCATAGATGTGGGTAAAGGGGGCTCCACTTCATTTCATTGTTGATAGCAGCAGTCGAAAGAAACTGATCTCAGCATAGGTCGTCAAGCGACTGGACCTGTCGATGACACCACACCCGCAACCCTACACCATCGATTGACTTCTCCAAGGAAGAGATCTTCATGTTAGCCAATAGTGTCGTATGCCCTACGACATCAAAACTTTCAAAGACAATCTATTGTGTGATATTTATCCCCTTGAAGTTTGTGTTTTTCTTTTAGGACAACCATATTTGTGGAAGCGACATGCGGTGTATGAGTCTAGACCCCACAGTGTTATTATTACTTTGGGTAGACAATTGTACAGGATAACAATGGTAGCACCACCTACTGCTATTTGTTTAATCGTTGCTAAGAAATGTAGTAAGGTCATTTCACAGACCATGAAGTTCGTCTTCTTGGTGATATGTGCTCAAAGTAAGCAGAAGGTTGTCGCCACATCTATGGCCTCTACACAGAGCCTCTCTTTGCAGTAGAAGCAAGTGGACGAGATCGTGGAAGAGTACAAAGAAATATTCTCCTCACCCATCGGGTTACCGAAACATTACCAAGTCAAGCATCCAATTGATCTAACCCCCGGTGCACCTCTACCTAATGGACCAGACTATCATGGCTCTATGATAGAAAATGATGAAATCAAGCGTCAGTTCCAAGATTTGCTTCAAAAGGGTTACATCAGACCCAACTCCTCCCCTTGTGGAAGCCCAATTGTACTAGTGTAGAAGAAAGACAGGACCTGGTGGCTCTGCATTGATTACAGAGCATTAAAAAAAATCATAGTCAGGAACTAGTACCCAATTCCCAGAATTGATGACCTTCTTGACCAACTCAAGGGGGAAGCGAGATTGACCTAAAGTCTGGCTACCACCAGGTTCCCATCGAACCAACTGATGTATGGAAGACAACTTTCAAATCTAATAAGGTCTCTTCGAATGGATGGTCATGCCCTTTGGATTAACAAATGCACCAACCACTTTCATGAGGTTGATGGATGATGTATTGAGACCCTTCACCAAATATTTTGTCGTGGTATATTTGGATGACATCCTCATCTTAAACAGAACTTGGGAGAAGAACATGTAGCATATTTAGCAGGTTTTTATCACTTTGTGGCAACACAAGCTATATGACAACTTGGAAAAATTATCCTTTGGCATGAACATGGTCCAATACTTGGGCTACATTATTGATGAGCATGGGGTATATGTTGATCCAGCTAAGATCCAGGTCATCCATGACTGGCCAGCCCCGACCACACTAACTGAGCTTCATATATTCTTGGGACTTGCCAACTTCTACCGATGGTTCATGTTGGGATTCTCCCATATTGCATGGGCCCTCATCCAAGTGACCAAGGGTGGTGGCAAGGCAAATTTCACGCGGGGGAAGGAAAAACAACAAGAATTTGATGATCTGAAGCTTCCCTTGTGCTCAGTTCCAATACTCTCCTTACCCGATCTACAACAATCGTTCGAGATTGAGATTGATGCATCTGAATATGATGTAGGTGTAGTTCTCACTCAAAACGATCATCCGGTAGCATACCATAGTGAGACACTCTCAGATACTATCTGAAAATACCCCACCAATGACAATGAAATGTATTCCATTGTACAAGCATGTTGTCAATGGAAACATTACATTATGGGAAAGGAGACAATCATCCACATTGATCAAAAGCCTATGTAGTTCATATAGACACAGGGGAAGTTGTAGAACAACCGCCATTAGAAGTGGTCCACCTACCTACAAAAGTTCCATCTCAACATCAAGTATAAGACATGGAGCACAAATCGTGTTGTTGACTGCCTCAATCGAGCTCCCGTGGTTGCACTCACCATCATGCTCCATCCCTGTGGGCATGATGCATATGAGTGGCCCCAAAGTTATTAACAAGATCCAGATTTCGCCACCACCTATCAACTCTTGGGTACATGCACGAATGTCACCAATTTTCACATTCAGTATGCACTGTTATGCCATCTGATCCATCTATGTGTTCCTGCAATAGAGCATGCAAATATGATTTGGGAGGCTCACTATAGTCGGATGGCAAGACATTTTGGCGTGAAGAAAATTGTGGTCATTCTACAGAAACATTTTTATTGGCCAAAACTTTGACAGGACGTCAACAAGTATATCAAATCTTGCACTGCCTATGCCATTGCCAAGCCAGCCATCAAGAAGCAAGGCTTATACACCCCTCTTCCTACTCTCGAGAGGCCTTGGGAATCCATTTCGATGGATTACATGTCTGGCCTTCCGTCCACCAAGTAAGGAAATGATTGTGTATTTGTAGTAGTTGATCGATTTTCGAAGATAACCATTCTCACAACCTGTAAGAAGAGCATCACAATGACATATACTACCAAGCTCTTATTCGAACGAGTGTGAGTTCATTTTGGAATACCATAGACCATCATCTCCGATCAGGACAACAGGTTCCTCAGCACATTTTAGTCGAGTCTCTAGTCACTGTTGGACACCTAGCTCACTAAATCCACTGCCTTCCACCCTCAAACCGATGGTCAAACAGAGGTCGTCAATTGAATAATTTTGCACATCTTGCGCATGTATAACTCTAAGCATTCACATACATGGGATGAGAGTCTTCCCTATATTCAACAAAACTATAACATAGCTCTCCATAGCTCCACCAACCATAGCCCCTTTCAGGTGGGGTTGGGATTCCAACCCTTGGGTTCCATGTTCAGTCTAAGGCTGACAAAGCCACCAGATTCATTGAGCACATTCATCACATCCGCTAATAGGTCCATGATATTTTGCAGAAAGACAATGATAAGTACAAGCAACGCCATGATCAACACCGGGTAGCGCACTAGTTTCAGGTGGGAGATAAGGTTTTGTTACATTTGCAGAAAGAGCACCATACAGGGCTCCATCGGAAGATCCGCCCACTTTGTTATGGGACTTACACTATCACCAAGGTTGTGGATGGTAATGATTTTGAGCTCAACACTCCACCCTTCCTTGTCTTTCACCCATTGTTCAATGTGGACCTCCTTCGGCCATATTTTCCACCATTATTGAACACCTCAGATATCGCAGAACAGTTGACACCAACATATCTCAACCCTGTCTGCATGGAATAAGCATCCATTGATCATATAGTAGACACACAAGTCAAGGGCAGTCACCAACAGAGTATCCAACTTTATCGGGTTGTCAAGGCAGGGCAACTCCTCCACCAAGGCAAGTGGCTCACCTGGGGCCAAATTCAGTAGAATTTTCCTCACCTGATGGGGGCACTAAACGCAATGGAGACAATTGATTCCTAATGGGGGAGGACTGATCCAGGTGGATATTGGTGGCCACCCACCTATTCCAACTGGCTCCTCTTGACAATTTTTAGTTCAACACATTCTTTTGTAATTCTTTGTAATTGTGGGATCTACACTTCCAGGGTTGTTTGAAGCCCTGCACAACTTTCAGGTGGACATTGTTGGTTGCCCACCTAATCCAACTGGATTATTTTGGAAGTTTTCATGTCAGTACATCTTTTTGTACTTCCATGGTCATTTTGGGGCCCTAAATAGTGTTTTTTGGGCTTGTCACAGTCAAATTGTATATGGAGTCAGAATTTGATGAGATACTGTGTATTTCTATAAAATACATTTCCAATAAGCTATCATGCACCTAAAATGAAGGTTGTATGCAAAAGTTATGACCCCGAGAAGTTGAGGTACCAACTTACCCATAGGGGCCCACATAAATTTTGGTGTTTCATCTCTTAGGGTTAGGTTTTTGTATGTCTAGGGTTTTGGCATTCACGAATAATGTTAAAAAGGCCTCTGGAGCCTCATTGTAATCATTATTCTCAGATGGATGTGCGCAATAGTGTAACACACACACGACGAGGCATAAATAAAACAAATTATTTTTCCTCAATTAGTTGAATCCTCCATCCATGGTCTCTAATCCTGGTAAATGGACCTTCAAAATTCCTGAGTTGAAGCAGCTCTTTGGTTCCCTACTGGAATCTCTAAGAAATCAATCAACATGTCTTTATGAGACTTCACCCGTGCGAACTAGGACCAAGTTCAAGCTTCCTCCACGTGCCCACTGGATGTGACCACACGCCTATCCAAAGGCGCTTCACGATCTCAGACCTTGGGTGTTTTGCTATGGGCCAAACCCGATACTTCCGATTTTTGATTTCTCGATATGACAATCCTCTAGGCCCTAGCTCCTCCTGCTAGGCTCCTTTGATTAAGACATTGGGTGATAACCTAGGGCCCAACTACCAAGTGCTTCAGGACTTCGTGTTTTACGTCTCTCAAGGACAGTTCATTTCTCCTCTCTGAAGTCCGATATGTGAACTCCCTCCAAGACTTAATCTACGATCCACACTCTCCCTTTGATTGACATCCATGATCAAATTGTGAGTTTGTG
Source organism: Picea mariana (assembly GCA_032191745.1). NCBI lineage: Eukaryota > Viridiplantae > Streptophyta > Pinopsida > Pinales > Pinaceae > Picea > Picea mariana. The sequence goes on along the minus strand of JASDQU010224392.1, from coordinate 4,754 downwards.
TCTCGGGTATTTGGATGTGAGTCCACCCTGACTCTTCCGATCCTTGATATTCCGATAGAGTCAGACCAATGGTCCATGGTCTTCCATGATCCTACGGTCCAGATCAACTTGCGAGTTCTCACGATTCTTCCTTTGACTTTCCCAATTTGTGAGTCGGTGAAACGTTGATATCCTGCCACGTGTCCTATCCTGATGGGTGGCTAGGATTGTTGTGGCTCCCAACTCCTTAGATATTCACCTCTTGAATTCTCTGCAGGTTCTTCCTTTGAATTATGTGGATCCTCCCAAACAGATCTCGTTCATTCATCTTCCAATTGAAAGGATATTCCCTTCCGATACTTGAAACTCATGATCCTTCATTAGCTTCGTCAGTTATGAAGGACCTTTCTACTGGACTTAACACTTAGAAGAATTTATGCGTACACCTTGCGCTCATTCATCAAGTCTAGAACTTAAGTGGTTCTCAGTTTCTTCCATCCTTGCAAATAGCATGTTCATATCTGCACTACCTCTCCTGAGCGTAACAGACTTTGTCCTTCAAAGGACTCAGAACAACTAGGAGGGTCGACATTCATTCATGAAACTGTGTCCAAGGTCGACGAACATACAGTTTTTGGTTCTAGCTTAAGACACCACATGACACAAGCATTTATGAGTATGAAACATGTCCTATCCATATGATTTCCTACTTACCTAATTTCACATTTAGGAAGATACAAAGAAGGAAATACAATATAAATCATTAAGCAAAATAACCATCCCTGCAACATTCATAGTATATCCAACTTTAACTCACAGTACCACTTAAATACACAAGATATGCGATTACTTATCTATTACAAGTGGTAGCCAATTAACTGACTGTGGGTGTTCATACTTCCACCCTACCATAGGCTCAGAGGCATTCATTCTTAGCACTCTAGCCACCCCCGTGCCAAGCCATGATATCACCAGGGAACTCTCACAGTTCTCAAGGATTCTTTCTTTGTTCAGCTTGTTCTCGGGTTCTGTTCTCTGCAACTTTTAGAGATTTCTCTTTGTTATGGCCTCGACAAGGTTTATCAGATGTTCCCTCAGCATTAAGCTCGCGACCTTCTATTCATTAACTCGTGGAGATCTCTGTGCATCTCCCTTACGATCTTGCGCTCTCATCTGGTGTCTCTTCTCTGGTTGTCTGTGTGTATCTATCTTACCTTCCTTCTTTTTGTAAGGTTCCCGACTTATCACGTTCCTTCTGTCAGAAGGAATATCGGGTCTACATGTCTCTGTGGTACTTCGGGCTGACTTTTGATAGCTCGACCATGCTTCCATTCATGGGGGTGGTTGATAATTCAACCACTGGTCCTTTCTTCATTAACTGATTTCTCTCATTAGGATCCGAAGGAGGTTTGTCATCCTCATCAAGGGAAATTTGGGGTTATTTGGTATAATGAACCCTCTTGTATAGTTTTCACATTCTTCCTCTAGTGATATCATGGCTAGTATTTTCAAGGCTTCACCCCCACAGTCAATTATTGGCAACTCAAACAATAATACATTTACAGTGTTCCCATGCCACAACATTGTAATCCTATTTTATGATTAATTACAAGCTGGGGGAAACAGGGTGTTACAAGCAGCCACATCTCTTCTCAGAGATAACTACCACCATTCAAGCAAGTTGTTTTCAATTCTGCAATTTTACAGTTTCATCATATTTCATTTATTCAATAGAAGTTATTGTTCATTGTATATATGTTGTTGTTATCCGTGTCTCTGTGTTATTGTATTCAATCTATTATTCATTTTGTTCCGCTCATAAATATGGATCACTTGTGCCCTTCAATCCCAAGAGTTTCTTTAGAACATGACACATCTTTCCTTTCAACTCCACAATCTCTATAGTTTTCTCCACAACCAGTCTTCAGGGTATCTAGATTCTTCTACCGCCCCTAGATAAACTTATCTTATTAATATTGCACCATTACATCAAGCGTGAAGGATCCAAAATCATCATGGATTACTCTATGATAAAGAGTGTGTCATATGCCTCATTTATGGAATAATGCATGTTTGGCAGGAATTTACTCGAGCAACCTAACATAGCAATGAGAATAAAAAATGGACCTCCATGGAAGGTTATTAAAGAGCGCATATACCTTGGCATGCCTAGGATCTAGAGAGGGTCGGACTTCAACATCACTCTAGGGACTCCCTTCAAACCTCATCCTCTTTACATCTTTATGTCATTCTTCAATAAACTCTAGTGGGGCCTTAGTCCACATATTATATAAATCAATGAACCTTCCACTTCTCTCTTCCTCCCTAATGCCTTTGTCTCCCCCCCAAGGAGGGTTTTGAAGGGAACTCTTGGTTCACATTGTGTTTTTTTGTAACGTACCCAGCTCCCACGCTAAGTTCCATTACCACTAAATCAACTAACATATTGATTCAAAATTATTAAGCATGCTCAACAATAATTAATATAACATAAATCAAACACATTATTCAAGTATGACGTTCACACAATAAATAACACAATGAGCATAGGGTGAGTGCAAGAACTTGGTGGCCGAAAAAGTGGCAACGCCATGATTAAGAACGTGCACTTGCAGGAACGCGTGCACATTCTTAGGAACTCACACGCATTCCTACACATATAGGTTCGGATATGGACGAACCTCCACATAGATTGCTACGTACTTTTAGTGGAAAAACCATGTGTGTGGTCTTACTGATAAAAATATATTAAGGTGCCAAAATCGCACTCGCACTTCTCTCATTGGGAAAAGATAGTGGAGATAGAGAAGAGGAAGAAAGGGAGGATGGGGCCACCGTGTCCAGGTATGTTACATTTTTCTTAATTTTAATCATATTTAGTCATTTCAATTTAGTAATTTTCTCCCAATAATCTAAATTTTTTTAAAAAATGTAATTTTGTATTTTAAATCAAAAAGGAATCTAATTTACATGCCATGGCTTTTAAATTGCAACATGTATAATACAATGGAACCACAAGACAATTTAAACCCCTCAAAAGAAAACCAAGAAGATCAAAACCCCAACCCACCACCACCACACAATGTAAACACTGAAATTGATGAGGGTTTGGTTATATTACAAACCCTTGAGGAACAATTAAGGGAGAGTAGAGAGCCTAGCAAAGTCTCCTTGGCCACTTCTTTGGAAATCATTGTGCAGTCCATTGCAAGTGCCCAAGGGAAATTGACCTCTATTTCTAATTATAGGGCACAAATGTATGAGTACTATAACATTGGTTTGGACAGAAACCAAGTCAAAGAACTGGGCATTTCATAACAACAAATATTGTCTATTTTTAGGGATCCTAGAAATGGACAAGAACTACCATTGACTAGGAAACACATCTCCATTGACTGGTGCATCCATCCCCAGATTAGTCAAAACTGGATGGATAGGTGGTACATGGTTTTTGATAAACCTCCCTGCAATAACATGGAGATGCCCTTATATTTTCTGAGAAAATTATGGGTTGAGCTTATTATGGGTAAGCATGTCAACTATTTTGACATTGGTGACTTCCATGGGGTGGGTCAAGGGTCCTCATAGAACCGAGAGCATGCCATGCACGACCTCAAGTTAGGTCCCCACCCCCCCAGGCGAAGGCCTAACCCCCCTACCCAAAATCCTCCCGTTGAAAAGAATTTGCAATAAATACAACTAGCCATCTCCTCTTTGACTTGTAGCCTAGTGCAACACACTAGCTTTGTTGCGCTATCTCGGTAGGAGGTGCCTACTAGTGACATTGATAGAGGAGTTGGAGCGTCAACATGCATAGGAGAGTATAGTGAAGAGAGGGAACATGGACATAACAACTGTCCATGTGAACCTCATAGTTGCTCGAGCTATGGGAAGACATGCTATGGGCCTATAGAGCCCAATGGACAACATAGCTTCATGGAGGAGGTTAGTATCTTAACCCTCTCTATGTTCTTCATCATTATATATTTATTTTGTATTTTGTGTATTTATATAGATATTTGATTGTATGTTATTTTGTATTTGTTGCGTCCCAACAACAAACCCTCTACGCCTATGGATGCATCAGTGCTTAGCCCCACCATTGATGCATCAATAGAGGTAGCATGTTCATTGGGTGCACCGTACAAACAATTATGTATCACATAGTCATTTCTTTATTTTATGACATCCTCAAATTTTTGGACATCCAATGCCAGGTAAAACTTGATTACTAGAGTGGATACAATCATGGTTACATTGAGTATTCATATGACCACATTGAAGGGCCAAAGTGGTATACAACATAATATGTTAAATTGGTTAGATATTTCAAGTTCTTGTATGATGCATTTTAGGCAATGGTGATGATGGTTACACTCAGTAGCTTTCAATTCTTCAATCTCGTTTTTTATCTCATCCCTTATTCTATTTGTTACAAGTAGAGTTTATTTTTGTCTATTGTGAGTTTTTGATGTTGCATGTATTTTTTACAAAAATCTTGATATTGATATTTCACCTTCAATTCATTTGTGTCCAATGTTATCAAACCTTGTTCTCCAAACCTTAAGCATGGTTCAACCCCTCTAAAATGTAGGGTTGTTAAGCTTAAAGGTTCCAAGGTTCCATTGAGTCAACTTGTAAAGTTCTTGCTAAATTTGTTTTATCACCCATGCCATCACTAACAAGGCTTGTTATGTATTTCTTTGATAGTAATTACTACCCCTACCATTTCTCTATTATGTCCTTATCCCAATTTCACCTCTTCCAAATTTTAC
>JASDQU010224391.1:0-17566 GCA_032191745.1 Picea mariana | reverse complement strand
TCACCTTGCAACCTTGTATTCCTTTCTTCCATCAAGACTTTCATCATTTCTCTCATTTCCATGAAAGCCTTTCTGAGATCTTCATCTTCTGTAGGAATATGTTCATGACTCTCTTCATGAGACATACTTGGTGAATTCCTCCTTGAAGCTTGAGGTGATGATATAATTTTTCTTCTTGAAGGATGAGAAATTGTCTCTACAAGTTGACCTTCTCCTCTTGTGAGTTTTAACCTTGTGAGCATCAGAAAACAAAACACTTGCAAATAATCAAGCCTTCAAAAACCTAAGCTCTGATACCAACTTGATCTGAAAATGATAAGACTTGTATTCTTGAAAATATTTGCAAGTTTTAATTCAAGTGTTCTTATGCAAATGGATCAATTTGCAAACACAAAATTTTATAGAAATACACATTCAATATGTAGATAATAAGCAACAAATAATAGTGAACAGAAAACACATAACACAACAAATGATAAAGGAGTTCACCCCTCTCTTGGGCTACATCTCCTGGTCCAGCTTCCAATGGATCTTTTGTATTATTTGCTCAAAGTGCTAAAATGAGTGTTTTACAATGCTCAAAATGCCAAATAGATGGTTCGAATGGCTTCAGAACATCCAAAAACCCCTAGCTGGGCTTTTTCAGCACCTGATTTGGCCAAAAAATTGAAGAAGATAGGCTTCTTGGAAGTTCCCCTTCAAACTTGTTGTCTCTGGATTGACAATTTGCACCTCTGTGTGTCCAACCTAGCACCCACACTCAATTTCGTGCTAAAACCTAGCACCAGGTGCACAATCGCATAACCGTGCAAATTGTAGGACGGTTAGGGCGCGCCTAGCCCATAACCGCCAAGCCATTGGGCATGTGGCCTACCATACGACCACGCACACATACAAAAAGGGGCCAAGTCCCAAGTCCCAAGTCAAATGATAGAGCGACAAGTGTCGACGCGGTTTTATAACCGTTGGTAAAAAAAATCCCACGCAATGTATTGACCGTCAATCATATGTGTTATGGGTTGTATGGACCACTGGTCATGTGTGTTATTGGCTCCGTTTGAACTACGCGCGCGGCTATTCATATGGTATACATATATGGACGGGGGTTGGGGCTTAGCCCCAGCCCTATCCATGCCCAAACCAAAACATATTGCAATTCAAATAATAATAAAACTATATAGTGGTAAGAACCACTACAGTGGCACGCCGGTTGGGTGGCCCTTCCCAAGGCCATACCCCTGCTCGGAGGTCACGGGGTCGATTCCTGCCGACTACACAAGTTTTAACCAATGTCCGGGTGATACATGGCGACCCTTGTTTGGGCCACGTGTCAAGAAACGATTCGTCATCCAACTGCCAACCAACACCTGCCACGCATCATACAGCCCTGCCAACTCAGCCATGCCACGTTTCGTACAGCTCTGCCATGTCAGCATCCATACGGACTGTACAGTCAGCCCATTTTTTTTACATGTTTGACGATTTCAACAGAACGCGCTATCTCTCTCATCCAACGTCCATTTGAACCCAAATGAGTTGCGTTGGGTTCGTGACGACGAGACCTACACACCCGTTTGATTTGAAGCAATTTTGAGCACTTTGAATTTTGAGCAAAATTTGATCCCCTGGATCAATCAATGTCATTCATGACTAGTCAGCCCCAACCACACTAACCGAGCTTCGGAGCTTCTTGGGACTGGCCAACTTCTACCGATGGTTCATGTTGGGATTCTCCCATATTGCATGGGCCCTCATCCAAGTGACCAAGGGAGGTGGCAGAGAAAATTTCATGTAGGGAAGGAACAACAATAAGCATTCGATGATATGAAGCATTGCTTGTGCTCAGCTCCAGTACTCTCCTTTCCCAATTTTCAATAACCATTTGAGATAGAGACTGATGCATCTAACTATGGTATAGGTGTAGTTCTCACTTAGCATGGTCATTCAGTGGCATACCATAGTGAGACACTCTCAGATACTATATGGAAATACCTCACCTATGACAAGGAAATTTATTCCATTATACAAGTTTGTCGCAATGGAAACATTACATTATGGGAAAGGAGACGATCATCCACAATGATAAAAATCCTCTATAGTTCATACAGACATAGGGTAAATTGCAGAATGATCGCCATAAGAAGTGGTCCACCTACCTACAACAATTCCATATCAACATCAAGTATAAGACAAGGAGCTCAAATCATGCCTTTGACTGCCTCAGTCGACCTCCCATGGCTATACTCACCACTGTGCTCCATTCCTATGGACATAAGGCATCTGAGTGGCCCCAAATTTAACAGCAAGATCCATACTTCGCCACCACCTATCATCTCTTGGGTACAGGCATGACTGTCACTAATTTTCAAATTCAAGATGGACAATTATGCCATCTAGTCCATCTCTATGTTCCTGCAAGTGAGCGTGCAAAGCTGATTTGGGAATCCCAGTACAATCAGATGGCAAGACATTTTGGCGTGGAGAAAATTTTGGTCATTCTACAAAAACATTTTTATTGGCCAAAACTTCGACAAGGCATCAGCAAGTATATCAGATCTTGCACTACCTATTCCATTTCCATGCCAGCCATCGAGAAGTAAGGCTTATACACCCCTCTTCCTACTCCTGAGAAGCCTTGGGAATCCATCTCAATGGATTACATGTCTGGCCTTCCATCCACCAAGTAAGGAAATTATTGTGTATTTGTGTTCTTTGATCGATTTTTTAACATGGCCATCCTCACAGCCTGCAAGAAGAATATCACAGTGGCATATACTACCAATCTCTTCTTCGAACGAGTGTGGGTCCATTTTTGGATACCACAGACTATCATCTACGACCGAGATAGCAGGTTCCTCAACACATTTTGGTCGAGTTTCTGGTCACTTTTGGACACCAAGCTCACTAAATCCACTATCCATCCCCAAACAGATGGCCAAACAAAGGTCTTCAATCCGATGATTGTGCACATCTTGTGCATGTACAAATCTAAGCATTTGCATACATCGGATGAGAGTCTACCCTATGTTCATCATAGTTACAACAAGGCTCTCCATAGCTCCACCGATCATATCCCATTTCAGGTGAGGCCTGGATTCCAACCCTTGGGTCCCATTTATGTTTCCCTACCTCTTGCCACCACGCAGATAGACTCTTCCCATGTTCAGTCTTATACCGATAAATCTACTAGAATCATTTAGCGGTTTCAGCATATCTGCCAACATATCCTTGTCATTTTACAAAAAGACAATGATAAGTACAAGAAGCACAATGATCAACATAGGGTACCACACCAGTTTTAGGTTGGAGACAAAGTTTGGTTACATTTATAGAAGGAGCGTTTTATAGATCCCCATCGGAAGCTCCACCTACTTCTCTATGGGCATTACACTATCACCAAGGTTGTGGGTAGCAATTTGTTTGAGCTCAACACTCCACCCTTCATTGGCTTGCACCCAGTGTTCAATGTGGACCTCCTTCGGCCATATTTTCCACCATTATTGGACACCTCAGAGATTTCAAAACAGCTGACACCAACATAGCTCAACCCTGACTACATGGAACATGCATCCACTGATCAGATAGTGGACACACAGGCCAAGGGCACTTTCTAGTAGAGGATCAAACTTTATCAGGTTGTTAAGACAGGGCAGATACTACACCAAGAAAAGTGGCTCACCCGGGGCCAAATTCAGTATAATTTTCCTCACCTAATGGGGGAACTCAACGCAATGGAGACCATTACTTCCTAAGGGGGGAGGATTGATCCAGGTAGATATTGGTGGCCACCCACCTATTCCAATTGGCTCCTATTGACAATTTTTAGTTCAGCATGTTCTATTGTACTTCTTTGTAATTGTGGTTAGTACACTTTCACGTCTGTCTAAAGCCCTACAAATATTTCAGGTGGATAATGTTGGCCTCCCACCTAATCCAACTGGCTTATTTTGTAAGTTTTCATGTCAACACATCTTGTTGTACTTTCAGGGCCGTTTTGGGGCCCTAAACAAATTTTTTTGACTCACCACAATCAAACTGTAGATGGAGTCAAAGTTTGACTGTGTATTGTGTAGTTCTCTAAGAGACCTTTCCAATGGGCTATCACACGCCTAAAACAGAGGTCGTATGTAAAATTTATGACCCCGGTAAGTTGAGGTACCAACTTAACCATAGGGGCCCACATAACTTTTGGCATTTCATCTCCTAAGGTTAGGTTTTTGGATGTCTAGGGTTTTGGAATTCATGATTAATATCAAAAAGGCCTTTGGAGCCTCATTATAATCATTATGCTCATATGAATGTGCATAGCAGCCACATCCCTTCTCTGAGAGAACTACCATCATTGGAGAAAGTGTTTCAGTTTTACAGTTTCATCCTATTTCATTTATTCAATAGAAGATATTGTTCATTGGATATCTTGTTGTTCTTCATATCTCTGTGATTATTGTATTTAGTCTGTTAATTAGTTCATTTTGATCCTAAATCTAGATCATTATTTAAAGATAATAAATCATATAAAAGATATAATCACATAACTCCTACATTTCTTCATTTATGCAATATCATTGATCATCTTCTTCATCATCCAAGTCTACATCTGTGTCATATGTTTTAGAATCAACGTTGAAGGGATTGGTCGTGTCAACATCATCATGAATGTCATTTTCTATAATATCATCGTCAATATCATCATCAAGAACAATCTCATCTACATTTGGCTCAACTTCTTTGACTTCTTCATCTGACGGTACATCCACCTCATTATCCTCTACATTTTCTTCTTCTTTAAAATTATCTTTTTCTAGTACATTATACTTTATTGGCCTTCCTCTTGGATCATATCTAAAAATGTACGACCAACCTACTTTACCTAGAACCTCTTAATAAAAGACTTTCTCACATTGGATTGGAAGAACATAAGTTTATATACCCGACTCAAATGCCCTTGTATTAACCATGGTAAATCCATTGGCATGATCAATAATAGTTCTATTTGGATCACATTCATTCATCTGTAACCTAAACCATTTGACCTCGAACAAAACTAACTTGAAGGATTTAAATTCACTTGATTATATCATCCAAATACCCATAGTATTTATTTTCTGATATTGTTGGATGCATGTCACTTCTTGAGGAAACATTAGTGACTTGAAAGACTACAGTTATCACACAATCATATTTTTCTTATTATCATCCAACTTTTTTATGCGAAACTTACGACCATTGCACCACATAGCCTTGTGGTGTGTCAACTGCAATATGCCCGACACGTAAAAAAATATGTTATCAACCAATAAAAATATTTAGACTTAACTAAAAAATGATGTGGTTGAATAATATGCTTGCATGTTTATATTTTAAACCATGTGCTAGTTCAATTTCCCTCCAAGTAAGATTGGTATCTTGATTACGATAAGATTCTTTAAGCAAGGTAGCCACCCTTTCCCATGATAACCTATCATTGCATTATATACATCGATATATCCATATCGTCATCCAATCGATATTGTTTGCGATGTATAAATGTAGTGCATCCCACTCTCGACCAACTATATGAAAAAAGAATAAAAATTACTAATTAGAATAAAGATTAATAATTGATCATGGAAGCTAAATAAAAATTAAATAAGTACAATATAGAAATAAATCTATATTAATTCAAAGTATTATGGATCTCTACCATCTAATTACCTTTCACTTTCCTCATTCTACCTTTCCCGACCAGGACCTCCCCTTCAAATTTGTTAATGGAATTGACATTCCAAATCTAAGGCACCTTCATGATTTTGGCTACTAATTTAGGAATATATTGACTAATATACACCAAATATTGATATACCATATAGCCCTCCACTATAGATCCCTCAGAATGTTCTCTTTGTATAACAAAATCCTTCAATGACTTCAAGTGCCTCTCCATCATCCACGTTGACCTTGTGTGTACAGGTCCACACATTTCAATATCCTCAACTTGGTGTATGAGGTATTGTTCTTGTGCATTGAAAAATGTGGACGTAGATACTTTTGCATTTCACACATTAGCCAAGGAATTTCTCTCCTCCAAATTTAATATCTTCTTTATATATTTCTTTAGATGACAACCACCTACACATGATATAACAAATCAAATCATAGGTTTCAACAACAAGGCATATACATTGAAATTAAAATATATGTAGACAATTTTAGCAACAAATATTTTGCATATAAATCATTAATATTTACCTCGTGTATTTTCCAAGATCATATCTAACTTGTTTTACATTGTTTTCAAAGTTTTCATGGAGAGATAGAGGTAAAACATAATGTAACAACAAAGGGATCATTAGTTTTTTGAAAAGAAACCAAATTATAATACTAAAAATTTGTATATTTACCAATATATAAATCTACCAAAATAATTACATAAATGAAGGTGTTCCAGTCCTGAGTTTTCACCCCACCAAATTCACCTTTCTTTGTTAAGATATTCTTTACATTTGAAGCAAATCCTATGAGAAATTTAATTTTGTGAATAACCTCTTTTACAACATTGATTTCATTCTCTGTAAATAACCATGGAAGACTATTTCAGTATCCATTTCTATTTGAATAAATCAAATTTTGCAGTGCATGATTGACTTCATGAATGTCAGTACAAATTTTGACAATTTTTTCTTTGCCATTCCTTCCATCTACGATTATCCACGACATTTATATTACATTCTTCTCGATATGCATTGTATCAAACAAATGAGCTATTTGTAGGTGCTCGTAGTAAGGAAATGTTTTGAATTGTATAGGGTAACTTTTCATTCCTCGTAGAGTCACATTAATGCCTTGATGACATTTATGAAAAATAATTAATGAGATTACAACAATAATTGTTAGATACAATAAACAAAATTCAATACAAACAATAATTGCAAACATTAACATATATGACACATAGAATAAATTCTTACCTTGACGATTTCTATTATATTCCAAATTCCATATGTTAGGCGTCATTCTTCGTGGTTTTATTCCAATCTCTTGTTTCAAATTGAAAAGATGTTTTTATGTAGTTCGATACCTATGGTTTTTAGGGAGGAAGTGACTATACTCATAAAATACCTCCTTTCCTAGACTTCTTGAACGATGTAATTTCATCCTAGGACCACAAACTAGACATGCAAATTTACCCTTTGTTTGAAGACCTACAAGATATGGATTAATGTCAGTATTATTTATATAACAAGGAATTAATATTTAAGAAGCATGCATCATATTTTTCATAAAATTATATACTATTAAAGTGTAGTAGTATGTTACATACCACAAAAATGTGTTAGCCTTGGGGCATCATGAATTTTCCATGTAAGTATTCCATAGAATTGAAATTGTTTTTTCCCTATTGGTCTAGATATGTCATACATAGTGATGCTATCCCATAACTTTAGTAGCTCGTCGATAGGAGGCTCAATATATACATTCATATCTTTCACTCGGTACTTACCTAATTGAGTGAAAGTACACATAATTACTACCTTGTATATATATAAGTAATTATACAATGAATAAGACAAACGAAATGCAACGTTCAAACAAATACTTGGAACAATCATTGCCAAAATTGTGTGCTCCCTCTTTATTGACATCCAAGGAGTAAGGTTATTGTTTATAACAAAAATATGCCACACTGAGTAAATATACCTAATCTCACCAAATGAATTGACACCGTGAGTTTCCAATGAAAGCCTAACATTACGAGGTTATTCTTTAAAAATTGGCCATCTTTCTTTGATGTTCCTAAATGCATAACCATTTGCAGGAATTCGAAGAAAACTAACTTCACTTATGTGTTGTGCATGCTAATCCATAAACTGTGCAATACTTTCACACCTAAACAATCACTACAAACGTGGAATTATCATAATATGATGAAGAACCTTGTGAGGAACCTTTTTTGTTACTTGATCGGTTCGATATCTACTGATTTGACATTGTGGGCATTTTGTTTTGGATGTATATTGTCCATAATATATAATATGATCATTCAGAAATGCATCAATAGCCTAATACTCCATTCCAATATCTTTCATAATGGCACACAACTCTCGGTATGTGCAAGGTAAATTATTTGATGGTGGTAAGAAATATTCACCTAACAATCTACAACATAAAAAAAAAATAGTTAATGTAAATAATAGTAATAACAAATATTTCATCCTTAATTTACACATTAATTGACACTAAAAATAGAGAAAAATAAAGTCGACCTTTACGTATAATGTGTAACGAATTATATTGCATACCTTAGGATTTGTGTGAAACAAGTGTTTGACAAACCATTCAATACCTTCAAGTTCACCAACAACATTATAGCAAAGACAATATTTGTTCTTGAGCCTTCATAAAGGGGTTGTTCTTCCTTCTCAAGCAAAGGGAATAATGAATATCATCAAAGGATTCATCATCGATAGGAGAAAACATGTCCTAGATCAATCTATTGTTTCCATCATCCAGCTCAACAATAGTATTGGTGTCATATTCTTCCATAGGATTGACTTGATATTAAATATCCATACCATCTTCCACATATTGTTTCTTTTCTATGGAAACTCATCTATTTCTTTTGTATGGCAAGGATTGATTTTAATCTAGGTATATCTTGGCATGCTCCATATAGCCACATCATTGAGATCATCATACTAAAAAATCCTTAGAACAAACTATGAATGCATTACTTTTGTTGGTTTTTCAATGTTGTAGACCTGGGGATATCATTGAATTCCATACCCTAGCTCAACTTTTCTAGAGATATATCACTATGTGTAGGGTACTGTAGAGTACCATCGTATTGAAATTTTGAATGTAATAGATGAAATTGCAAATGTTGTTATAAAATAGAAGGGAGTATATCATTTCTCTCAATGATTAGTAGATCATATCAATTGTCTCAATGAGGAGAACATATACAAAGAATGCAACACCCAAATACCATGATCATCATAAACTAAAAGAGGTGATATGGGATATATAGCAGTTGAAGATGGAGGACGAAGAAGAGAGGGATCTCCAGATATGGAATTTTGGTAACCACAACTCTAAAAATGTGTATTCCATTATGAAGGTTGTCTGATCTACAAATTTTCTTGTAGCAAAGGTTGTTGATTTTCATTGACGTGTAGTTCAAACTCCAAGGAATTTTATTCTTCCTGTAGGATAGAGATCCATTGTAGAACTAATGCAACAATTTTCTATATATGTATTTGTTTCGGCATTAGGTTCTCCTTTGAGGTTGGACAAACCTTAATGAACCTCAATTTTTTTATGGGGTTCACCAAATTTCGAACCTCAAGCTTGAGGTTTGATGAACCCTGTGACCTAGCTTGAGCCTAAAAAAAACACTAATTTCTCTACATAATGGGTATATTGAGGGTTGTTATTGTTATTAGGTGCAAGTTGCAATGGAGGAAGTGGTTTCAACACCATTGACTACTCTGGAAAATAACTAGTTGTTACTAGTCATTAGCAACAAGGGATATTTTCTAGAGAGAATATATTGATACTCTAAATGTTGGACAAATGTTAACCCTAAGTAGGTATTAAGCTTGGTATTCTCAAGGTTTTTCCTAAGAAGGTATTAATTGCAATTCTCTAAAGGTACATTGTTCCATTACCAATTTTGGAGGCTAAGAAAAGAGAAATGGAGAAAATCGCCTGCACATTTCTTAATTTTAATACCACCCATCGCTCCAACCTAGCTCAAACTCGAGCGTTAATCGTTCAATTGTTTGGAAAATTGGAAGGATTTTTGGTGGATTCAAAGACGGATACATAGGGAGAGAGTGCAACAACTGAGAAATTGGTTGAGTGTGTAAGCATTTTTATTTATTTACTTATAGCAATGCTCTGTCTGTAATTTGATTGTTTATTAAACTGATAATAATGTTTTCTCTGTGGTTAATTGCTTATTAATTCTCCTTTGATATGGTAGATTATTTTCTCGATCCGAAATAAATACACCAACCTTAACAAAATGTTAATCTAATTCATTTGTATGGATGGAAATTTTCAGATTCTTGTGGATGGTCATTTTTAAATTCGTGTAGATTCCAATAACCACTCTCGGAGAAAAAAAAATGTATCTCCATATTGAGAAAAACAATTATGTCACTATATTTCTTTCCTTGTGTGTTTTTTTAGCAACATAGAATTTTTAATGGTGGCTTCTCAAAAGATTAATTAACTCATTTACCAATACGTTTCACTAAATCATGAAAGTCACAAAAATGACCCTAGTGGTGGATCTATTACCATAGTGCTTGATCCTTGGATTTGTGTTCACATTTGTGATTAGTGACACAATCTAGAGCCCAGTTTCAATTTGTCATATCATTTATTCTTTTGACAACCATTGCTTTAGCTTCCACCTCTCTCGTGTGATAATGCGCTTCACATATATAAGACACACATTTATGTATCAACTGCCTACAAATACATTCCAAGTTCTTATTTTTGAGCTTTGTATATTCTAACTTTTATAAATTGCTTTTCTTACAAATGGACTCTGACATATTCCAGCCGCATGTGCTCAAGCATCAAACTGAGTAACACATAATCTTGGATAAGAATTGATCTGGATTTATGAGGGAACGAAATGAAATACCAAAATATGACAAAAACATAGAGATACAATAATATTATATTTTTATTAATGAAATGAAATATGTGGGAATGATAAAATACAGAGTGAAATGAACTCGCTAGAATGGTGGTTTCCTATTTCTGAGAAGAGATGTGACAATTTCGTGCATTTGCAAGAACATCATTACAATGAGACTCAAAAGGTATTTTTAACATAAAGAATCAATGAGAATACCTTAAACATCAAAAACCCTAACCCCGAGAGATGAAATTCCAAAATGTTTGTAGGCCCCAGTGGGGGTAGTTGATATGTCAACTTCCCGAAGGCATAACTTTTGCAAATGATCTTTGTTTGGCATGTTTGGTACCCTATCAGAAAATATCTAGCCAATAATTACACATTATGTTTGTCCTAGCATTAACTTTAGTTGCATGTCAAGAGGTGTCGCACCAAAAAAAAATCGTTTAGGGCCTCAAAATGGCCTCGAAAGTTCAAAACTCGAAAAACCATAGAAAATTATCAAGGTGTAAAATTGTGGTTTGAGTCAATGGAATAGGGGGGTGACTATCGATATCCACCTGAATCATTTCTCCCCTCGTAGGAAGAAATTTTCCCCTTTGCGTCAAGTTCCCATGGGAGATTGGGAATCTTTTGTTGAAGTTGAACCTTGGTGATTTGCTTTCCTTATTGAAGAAGTTGTCATGTCTGTACTTGGAATTAGCTTGGTGAAGGATTCCATGAACCTGTTGTTGGAGGGGATGGATTTGTTCAACCAATTTGGATGCATGATATGCCTTGGTCTGAGTGTGGGAGGAATAGGTCGGTGAAGATGCAGCATGAAGGGCTATATTAATGGGGGATAATAGTTGGAACCTGAAGCACACCTAAAAATGGTTGTGACCAATAAAGATATGAAGGGATGTACTATATCTTTACTTGACTTGGAAATGTAGAGGCACCCCTGTAGGTGAAGAAAAAATAGCTTTGTGCTCTTCTACAATCATGTCGACCTACTTCTATTGTATAGAAAGTTCTTGAGTCGAGGTTGTAGTGATCGCAGTTCCCTTTTGTTCACCTTCTGACCGAATCCTGAAGAGGATAAACTTTATGGTATGAGATATTACTTTGCAGAACTATTTTTCCAATATCAATGAAGTGACAATAGTCAAAACTACCTATGGCACCCTATAGAGCTAACCCTCCAGAGTAACAATGACACTATAGGGTCGAGACTCATAAATAGACACAAACTTATAGTGGGGAAACATCACACAATACATCATCCATGAAGGGCTTGATGTCGTAGGATAGGAGGCATTGTTGGCTGGCATGTATATCTCATCCATGGCAGATCCACCTGATGTTGTATGGTTGTAGGTGTGGTTTTTTCGACAACTCCAACTTCTTGATGACCTCTGCTAAGATTAAGTTATTTTGGCTTCTACTAGTAACAATTAAATGCAGTGGGGTTGCATTCACCCACATCTGTGAATGGAAGAGGTGCTCCCCCTCCTTGGGATCCTCTATTTTGTTTGGTTGGATTGTTGTGGCTGCGATGGTATTAGTGGGTTCTGCATCAATGATCTATTTCTTTTTATTGTGTTATGAATCAGAGTCTAGGTTGGGGTTTGACTCTTTTTCTTTGAGCTCAGCCACCAATGATTGTTTCAAGTGATATTCATCGGTGTTGTGCCAAGGGATTTTGTAGAAATTGCACCACTTTCTAGTGTCCTTTTTCATCTTCTCATTACCCTTCTTTTCCTATGGCTTGGACTGGTTTTATTGAGGTTGGTTGTTCTCTGAGTTGGGGTTTCCTTTACCATACTTCTATTGCTGCGGATTTGCAGACACAAACTCCCACTTATTCCACTACTTAAATTGTTGCTCGATTTTGATAGCATTTCGATAAGCGACTCTTGGTAACGAGATGTCCAGAAACCCCATTTTTGTTTGGATGTACCTGTGTAGACCCCCGCGGTATTTTAGAAACAGATGTCACTCAGAGTATTTGATACCCAACTTGGTGCACAATGTATTAAAACTCTGGCACTGTTTGGTCCCTCTCCTGACACAGTGTGGTCCATCTTGCATACTGGTCATCATAGTTTCCAACTGGGTAATATTGTTTCTTAAAAGCATCCATAAAAAAATTTCAAATGGGTTCGACCTCAAACATTCCAGAATCATCTATGGAATTTTCCTCATAGTAAGTCTCCCACCAATTTTTGACATGGGGGGAAGCCTTAAGGAGTGCAAAGGTGATATTTTCCCTATTGGAAAAAATGTGGACAGAGAAATAACCTTCTAGAAGATTTAACCACTTTTACAAACCATGTGCATTTATCTAACCTTTAAACACTGGAATATCAAAATTAATTTGTACCTTGAAAGGGGAAGTACCTCCAAAATGGTTGCTTGATGAAGACACATATGTTCTTTTTGGCAGTCATCAGAGGATTTGGGAAAAAAATTCCATCGTCTCGTCCCTCTATTTCATGAGGGTTTCGTCGAGCAACCAATGAATAGGATCTCCTACTCCCTTGTCTCTCTTTTATTCTGTCATGGGAGACCATCAAGGTTGGCAAGAACGGTCTTTCAAAGGCTCAAGTAATTCGATTCCCAACTACTTATACCCTAACCTGATTGGGGACATGCACAGAGAAAAAAAAAAGAGCAAACTACTCTGATACCAATGATATAGATTTATGAGGGAACAAAATGAAATACAACAATATGACATAAACACAGAGATACACTAATACTCAATTTATATTAATGAAATGAAATACGTGGGAACTATAAAATACAGAGTGAAATTAACTCACTAGAATGGTGGTAGCTTATCTCTAAGAAGAGATGTGATGACTGCACACATTTCCAAGAAGATTATTACAATGAGGCTCAAAAGGCCTTTTTAGCATAAAACATCAATGAGAAAACCCTAAACATCCAAAACCCTAAAAGGTTTGTGGGCCCCAATGGGGGTATTTGATATGGCAACTTCCCGAGGGCGTAACGTTTGGATACAATATTTGTTTGGGGCGCTCAATATCTCCTCAGAAAGGTCTATCCAAGAAGTACACATAATGTTTGGCCTAGCCTTTCCTTCGACTACATGCTAGGCATTGTCATGCCAAAAAAAGATCATTTAGGGCCTCAAAATAGCCTCAGAATTTCAAGACTCGAAAACTCGGAGATTTAGTCAACAAGGGGAAATTCCAGAAGTTATATTTGATTTGGTCATAAAGGGGAAAGTTCTGGAAGGCATGGAAAATGATAAAAGGAGGGGTAGATTCTCACTTTGGCATCATGATTTGATCTCTCATTTTGGAAGTGTTCTTGGAGCCAATATTTCGTTAGGGTTTTAGCAAACCCTTCCACTGTTGGTTTAGTTTCATTGGTGCAATATCCACCCTAGCTAGACAAGAGGAGAATCCATCTAGGATTTCCTTTGGAGCTTCAGTTGGGATTTGGTTTTCAGTTGGAGATATATTGTCTTACGCAGGAGGTAGGTGAATCTTTCGGAGGAGGAGGCCATACTCAGAATTTGCAGGTACGAGGAGGGTTTCTGATTAAATCATGGTATAGGAAAACCCTACAGATTGATTATAGAATGTCTCGCAAGGCCCTCGCTAGTTGTCTAGCCTTGTTACACGAGACCCCGCTAGACATTCAGGCGCGTCCCGCGAGACCCTCTACAATTTAAGATTGCATACATGAGTTGGATACAGGAGGTCGTATTGCTTCAGTGAGTATTCAGGAGCATATCAAGACAACATCGGCGAGGCCTGGCAGTCAAAATAGTATACAACTTGAGGAGGTTTTGGCATCATCACCGGGTTTCTTGATTTGTTCTCTATTAGTAGATATTGTAGTTGCTTGCAGCCAGTAGATCTGTTGTGTTTATGAGGGTTTAGAAGCTGTTGTGAAATCCATTAGTGATCTTTGTATTGTTGTGATTTGGGTTCTCATACCTTAATAAAGATGCCATGGTTATCTTCTCAATTAATTGTGTAATGGATGCATGTGATGTGTTTAACAATATTCCTATTTATGAGACATATGAAAATTGTTTGTAAGGAATTTCTAGCACAGTATTTGATAAAATCACACAATGAAAAATAAAAATTTGGGCAACAAACATAATATTTCCACCCATCCTAGTTGGGGACATTACAGTGGTATCAAAGTTTGTGATCCTCCCAACCTGTGAGGAAATACAAGATTGTCTATCCAACTAAGGAAAGGATGAAGATAACTCAGAAATATATGGATGAAACTTGGAAAATCATTCAGAAAAACAAGAAGACACTAGCAGAAATAAAACACATGCTTGATTATGGATGTTTCCCAAGGGTTGAGAAAAGGATCCCTTTAAAGGCATAGGATAGAAATTGAAGAGAGATGAACCGAAAGGATAGATGGAGGAGGACGCATCTAGCCATGTTAAGGATGTGTGCATAGAGGAAGATCAAATAGTAGCCTATGATACATCATCAGAGCTAACTGATGAAGCATAGGGAACCAGTGTGTTGGATGGGTATACCTCTGATGAATTAGAAAAAGATGAGGATGCAACTTCTCATGATGACTATGAGAAGATGTCAGCCAATGTTGAGGAACCAACATCTTCCATTATGTATGATGCTTATGGTGATGGAAGTTCAAGTGTGATACCACCTATGCATGATGAGGATTCAACAACATATCTCATTTATGATGTCCATGATGATGAGGACGTGATTGTACCTCGACATGATTTAGAGGACCAATTATTGGTCAAGGAGGAGAAGATTGTCCAAGGGTTGACAAGGGAAGATGGTGCTCATAAGTTTGTTGAATATCTTATGTGGAAATCTTAGATGCAAGAGAGACAAAAATGGGTTGTAGATGGGATCACTAATGCTCAATTACACATCATAAAATAAGCACTAGAGCAGATGAAATCTGATTACTTGCAGTTGTTCATGGATAGGGACCTTTCTCTTAAGTTTGTTGAAGATAAGGAAAGGGAGATTGAGGAGCTTTATTACCATTTTAGTTGAGAATTCTCTTCATCGTGGACATCAGCAGCAGTAACACATGAAGGCATGAGTGGCACTCATGATACGAGGGAGGAGCCTCTTACAACAATTATGCACAAGGAGCATTCAAAGTTGCAGGTGTTTGAGGAGAATTTTGATATAGAGAGTTTTGAACATGCACCTATTTTGCATTCCAAGGATCATGAGTCATTTCTTGTGGCTCAAGGCTTAGCTACAAAGTAGGTAGTTGATCAAATTCCTTGCCGATCAGCCAGCAAGGAAGTATATGCACCAATTGATTGAGGGATAGAGTATAAGACAATTGTGGATACATCAGTATGGGATATAGGTTCAGTTGATATTTGTAGAGTAATTGATATAATGGCACATGTAGGAAAAAGGATGGCACATGATGATACAATTATATATAGTGGTATCCAATAGTATACAACTTTGTACAGTGGTTTAAAATGGGTTTTTGGGACGTTTTCCCAATGGATACCTCCAGACATGGACTTCGGACATATCATTGAGTTTTGTTCACCTAGGATCGATGAGTGGATGGACGAGCTTCATGGAGAAGAATATTCCTCGAATATTGTTCTTCAATTAGGATATGACCATAGCAGGGACGAAGAGTAGAATACATGCAAGGATTCTCTCAGATGCTACCTTGATCTCTTGGTCATACCATTGGGGTTGGTCAACATAACTTGTACCTTCCAATATTGTAGGCAGTGGCAGTGACATCTAGTGCTATCTTCTGATGTGAACAGTATATCGAGAGTTCACCTGAGTCACTTGGGTGAGACAGACAATATTATATCCATGTCAAAATTATTTTGTTTAGGTTATGTGGTCAGAGCATAGGAGGAGATCTAGATTGTGTTGGATCAGTTCATAGATATTTCAACTGACAAGGTGGTGGATGGAATTTCCCACTACAAATATCACATACATGTAGCTCCTGAGTCCATGCCTTTGGCAGAGAATTTTGGGTACTCATATGAGTATGAGGTACCACAGGTGTTAAGGATACTTTCTAGGGAGGTGGTTAGACTCCATGTATTAGTCGATTACATTGACAGTGATCGATATAGCATATTACTTGATGCAGTTTGGCAGGAAATGACCATATTACCAAGCATAGAGTGGATTCCTAGTACTAGGTTTCCACCAAATGATGGCATACCAAGGACTTGGCTCATTTGGACTCTGATGGTTACCAGTATGGCACTGCAACAGCTAGTAGGTATTGGAGTGGTGGACTTCCAATTTGGTGGTGGGATCCAAGAATTCATCTGAGTGATAGGTTGATTGAGATGGTGATGATCGAAAAATACATGACATTGAGTGGTCTGCTTTATTTTTGGAACATTAGTAGAGGGGAGGTCAATCCATACTCTATATGGCAGGATAGACTCGAGGTTGGTCATGGACTTGCATATTTAAGCTTCACTGAGACACCTTCATGGGAGAGGATTCATGGTGATGGTTTCAGTCCCTTTAGGGAGAACATCTCGGGGTTTCATGAGAGGAGGATGCGGACTAGGCACATTAGTCCGACGATGATGATCAGAGTGGTGCAACATCAACATGGTGGTACCCTTCCAGGATTGTTTTTGGACCCTAGGATTGCATTGTTTGATAATTCAACTACTATTAGGGAAGAGAGTATCGACTTTGACTTTCTAGAATTTAATTTTGAGAAACTTGGGAGTGGTTTCTTTAAGGAGTGATCTTCCAAGGAGTTGACCAATTTTAGACAACTTATGATTGATTGGTTTATCAGGAGCAGTCGTGTGAGTTCTTGTATGAGCACCTTACAGAATAGTGTTATGAGTAGAGGGTGCTCCACATCATGCAAACTAGTTTGGGACCCTGGTGACTATACCACCTACTGGATTCTTGTGTTCACATGGAGAGA
>JASDQU010224388.1:19415-31000 GCA_032191745.1 Picea mariana | reverse complement strand
TTTCTTTTTACGTTTGTTTTATGTTAACTATTATGTTTTTTGTTTTGTTTTTTGTTTATGTTTTTAATTTGTTTTATATTATTTTATATATAATTTGTTTTGTATTGTTTTATATTTTATATTTTTCTTTTTAATGTTTTATAATGTTTTGTTTTATATTTTTTTTATATAATAAAATTTGTATTTTTATATTTGTTTTATTTAATTTAAAACTAACCTAATTACTAACTTAGGTATATCATTAATCATTAATTAATTAATTAACTAAAAATTGATTTATTATTAATTAACTAACTAATTATTAACTAATTCAATTTATTAAACTAACTATATAAATTTTATTACTAGCTTTATTAACTTAATGTTTTTACCCTAAGTTTGTTTATTCATGGACGGTGAGATGGCGTGATAATGGAGGGTGATGTCACGATGTAGGAACGATATGGTAGTAAGTTGGAAGGGTGGTAAGCAATAAGTAGTTTGGAGTGGAGGAGGTCCAATGTGACAGATGGGTGACACGTTGGGACAGGGCCCACCGGGAAAACCGCTTCATTTTGGACCCCCCCACCCACCGTTAAAGGTAGAACGGTCGAGGGGGTCTGTAATTCAATCTCATCCTTTGATGAAAGTGCTAGTGCCTCAGCCGTTTAGATGTGTGCCTTCATTATCTCCGATTCTGGACCCCCCCCTCACCGTTAAAGGTAGAACATTCGAGGGGGTCCAAAATCCACTGTCAGTCATTGATCTACGCGCCGCTAGATCGACTGTCGATCTAAGCATGTTATTTATTCTCCAAGCGCGAATGCAGCAAAAACTTAGGCCTTAGCGATTTTGGTGGGTTTTGTGCACTACTTCCTTTGAAAATAATTTGCAGAGATGAAATATTATTTGCAAACCTATACATCCAGAGTGAAAAATTTCCAGTCAACACATGATCCTATGAATGATAGGGTTATAACAGGGGGAATTTAAGACGAGAGGTAGGAACCTGGGCATCTGTTATAGCAAGTTCCCACAAACCCAATGGTTGTTTTTCTTTTTGTTTTCTTTCATGAACCAACCTAGGGACCCAAAGGGAATATACATTAAAACCAAAGCAAAATTTTCGACCAATGTTCCTTCTGACCTTTTTGGGGGAAGGAATAGTCCACTCATAAAATCTGCAGGCCGATATTGAAAAGTAGGGGTTAACTCAACCCGAAGAGCTAAAGCAGTCTCTGAAGAGACCAAAATAGAAATCACTATAGAACAAAAAATTGAAACATCAGTAATAGTGGGATAGGAGGCAAGACCACTTGATCCTTCCGTAGAACCAAACAACACAACCTTTGTTTTGTCACCACCATCAGGATATCCTAACTTTCTAGACATCATAGATCCTGAATAGGTGAATAGTTTGCTTGGTATTTCAACTAAAATAATTGTTTCCCAAGTTGAAATAGAAACGTTGGCACCAATAGTCTCAACCGACTCGAGTAGAGTCCCAGACATACAAGTAATGAAGACTCGGATACCTTCCTATTTGAGTTTCAAAATCTTGTGTAGGAGCTACAACTACTTACAAGATGCCCATAAACTAAAACTCTTTCCTGCCACCCTCAAGGACTCTGCACTAAGATGGTTCATGGGCCCGTTGGGAGAGACCAATATTAGGTCTTGGGAAGACATGAAAGATATATTTATTAAGAAATACCAGGACTACTAAAAGTCCAAGGATTATCAGAATAATATTTTCAAAATCCAACAGTTAGAGGATGAGAATCTCGAGGATTATATGGAAAGGTTTGTTTATATCTCACATAAATCTGAGTACCATGATCTTCTAGATGATGCAGTTAGGGATCTTTTTCCTTAAGGGAATTTCGGAGGAATACCTAGAGATACTTAAACTGATGGAATTAGGGGACATCTCCCATATACCATTTTCCAAAATCTGTGAAATGTGTAAGAATTAATTGAGGAGTAGAGCTAAAACAAGGGAAAATGTTCGAGATCCTTATAGTAGAAACTTAAAACCAATTAGTTCAGGTGGTATCGCAAGGGTAGAGATAGGGAACCTCTTAGAGAATTTCAAAATAGATATCTTAATCACAATAGGTTCCTAGTTGGAGACCCTAAATATTAGAAATAAACATGAGGAGTAAAATGCAACAATGAGCATATTTTTCCCAAGATGCAAGAGGAAGCATTCCTCAAGGGAATGCCCATTAGAGAATATTTTAGTTTGTGGCTTCTGCACTGAGGACAACACAACTAAAATGTTCCCATCATTGATTGGTTTGTTATCCATCTATAGAAGTGGGGATCATGGGGAATTCTCTTATGCACCTAGGAGGCCATGGCAGCCTAGGAATCATCCTACATACCCAGATCTACAACCTCAAGTTCCACCCTATTATCAACAACCACAACAGTGGAACTCACTGAGTTGGAAAAACTGGTCTACACAATATCACCATCCTTGGCTTCAAGGATGGAGAGGAGGGCATAACCAAGGAAACCCTCAAGCTCCACCTGTCCCTATGCGAAATCATCCTTACCCTCAGTTTCCACCGAACATCCCACAATTTCTGCCAGGTTTTTTTCCACCACCTTTACCTCATATTCCACAACAACTGCAAAAATAACAGAATGCAAGCTCCCTGAGACCAACATTATTACCATCATAACCAGTGCCCAATCCCAATAACAAACCCACTCAACCTCTTCACAATATTGAGATGCAATCCTTCCCGAAATATGTTATTTCTCCTCTTCCATTACGGGAGATTCAACTAAGGTCAGGAAAAGTTTTGGACAGGCATAGACCTTCAGTAGTCATCCAGGAAGAAGAAGATGGAAAGATGTTATCATTTATAAGGACCAAGAACCTAAGCTTCCCCAAAATGAACCTTCACAAATTACAAAGGCCCCTCCTTATCCAGAAAGATTAGTGATCGAGAAACCTACCACCCGACCGAAATTTGACATCTTGAATGGATTGAAGAATATTTTTGTCAATATTCCCTTGCTACAAGCCATTAAGGATATTCCAATCTACAGTAAGGTGGTCAAATAATTTTGTATTAAGAAGCCAGGGAGGAAGCAGAAGGATCCTCCAATAGTACATCTGATAGGAGAATTATCTGAGTACATATCAAAGCAGCCTAAGGTCACAAAATATGGGAACCCAGGGAACCCTGTAGTGACCATAACCATTAATGAGGTTTCCATAGGAAACACTCTCATATACCTAGGAGAAACCATCAATGTTATGACTGTAACTACCTTGGAGGAATTACAACTGAAACCTCTTCTTAGACCTACCCCAACTATTTTGGAATTAGCAGATACGACAAAGGTTATCCCTGAAGAAATTTTGGATGATATCATAGTTACTTTAGCCTCATGGGAGTACCCAATAGACTTTATTGTCATCCACTAAAAGGATCCTACCAAATGGCATCCCTTTATTTTGGGAAGACCTTGGTTAGCCACAATCAATGCATTTATTGTCTATAGAGAGGGAGAAATGACCATCTCAAATGGACTTTCTATACAGAAGATCACCATACATCCACCAGCTCAACCTATCATGGAGAATATATGGTGGCTTGAATGTCCATACGAGAATGAGGACTGGGAAGAACCCATGTTGCCAAGTGATCATTCGTGGGCACTTCAGGAGCATACAACGGAAGATGTGCTAAACCAGTTTATTTCTGCTATCACGTGTGTTGATTTTCCACAATATTTTCCCCAATTTGAGTACATGTTTGGGGAAGAATTTCAGGAACAGTTGAAATCATCGATTTTGTCTACGACATCTTTTATCTTTGAGATAGACGAGTCTGCCACATCTTATACTATGTCCTACGAGATTAGTCCAGGGAAATTTCTACATATAAATTTTGGGCTAGATGTAGACCAACAAAAGCTGTTAGTAAGTGTCCTTAAAGAAAAATCAGGGGAATTCACCTGGGAATACACTGACATAAAGGGTATACACCCTGACACATACATTCATCACATATATACCTAGGGGGAAGTAACACATGTTAGGAAATCCCAGAGAAGGATGAACCTGACACTCAAGGATATATTAAAAGAGGAGATACAAAAGTTATTAAATGTTGGATTTATTTATCCCATCTCTGAGAGTAATGGGTATCCCCTCTTGTATTGGTTCCAAAGAAAGTAACCGGTAAATGGATAATTTGTGTTGATTTCTGAGAGCTTAATAAGGCCACTMTGAAGGATTATTTTCCTCTTCCTTTCATTGACCAAGTCTTGGATACCTTGTTCGAAAAGAAATAATTCTCCTTTTTAGCTGGATATAGCAGGTACAATCAAATTCTCATAGCACCCAAGGATCAAGACAAGACTACCTTCACTTGTCCTTGGGGCACCTATGACTATAGGGTCTTACCATTTGGATTGTGTAATGCTCCTGCCACATACAACGAGCAGTACTAGGGATATTTTCTGATATTATTCATGATTGTGTGGAGGTATACATGGATGAATTTACAATATATGGAAATACTTACCAGGAAGACTTATATAACTTAGAAAAAGTCCTTATCAGATTCCAATGAATGAACCTGTCCTTAAGTCATGAAAAATGTAAAATGTTGTTGATTGAAGGAGTGGTTCTAGGACATCACATTTCATCTGAAGGGATTAAATTTGATCCTTCTAATATTGAGGTCATCATTAGACTTCCACCCCCCAAGACTCAAAAAGAGGTGAGAATATTTCTTGGACATGCCAGATACTACCAACGATTTATTAAAAATTTCACAAAGATTGTTGCACCCATGTTTGGATTGTTAATAAAAGATGTTGTTTTTCGTTGGACTGGGCAGTGTCAAACCTCCTTTGAAACTTTGAAAGCTAATGTGTCTGTGGCACTAGTTCTTAGGGGGCCCAATTAGGCTCTTCCATTTCACATATCTATGTATGCCTCCGATACTGCAATAGGAGGAGTATTAGGACAAAAAGAACACCATCAGTCCTATGCTATTTATTTTGTGAGTAAGAACTTGTCCCCTGCCGAGTTAAACTATATAGTTACTGAAAAGGAATTCTTGGTAGTAGTTCATGTTATCAATAATTTTTGCCACTACATCACAGGTTACAAAGTATTTGTACATACACATCACTCTGCCATTAGATTTCTCATGAATAAACCCATTACTAATGGTTGAGTGACTAGGTGGATCTTGCTATTGCAAGAGTTCAATATCATCGTTCTTGATTGACTTGGAAAGGAGAATTTGGTAGTTGATTTTCTTTAACGCATAAAAAATGAGGACAATGATATTCCCATTGATGATAGTTTCCTAGACGAACACCTTTTATCCCATTCTGTAAATACCTCGTGGTTTGCATATATGAAAAACTATTTGGCTACTAGGAAGTTACCATCTCATTTCTCACCTCATGAAAAGCGTAGAATTATTACGCAAAGTACCAACTACTCTTGGGTTGTCCATGACCTTTTTTGTACTGGTCCACAATTGATTATTCGTAGATGTGTTTGAGAAGATGAGATACCAGAAATCCAACGAAGTTGTCATGATGGACCATGTGGTGGCCATTTTTATGACAAACATACAACATATAAGGTGTTACATTCAAGTTACTATTGGTCTAGCATTTTTAAGGATGATGCCAAGTATGTGAGGAGTTGCGATAGCTTTCAAAGGATAGGAAGACCCACATCAGATGAAGAAACTCCCTTGCATGCCCAAGTTATGATAAAACCTTTCAAGAAATGTGCCCTTGACT
Source organism: Picea mariana (assembly GCA_032191745.1). NCBI lineage: Eukaryota > Viridiplantae > Streptophyta > Pinopsida > Pinales > Pinaceae > Picea > Picea mariana. Next base: position 25,228 of record JASDQU010224388.1, on the reverse strand, counting down.
TTGTAGGACCAATTTCACCCATGTCTCGTAAGAAAAATTATATTTTGGTTTGTACAGATTATGTCACCAAGTGGGTAGAAGAAAAATCCCTATTTAGGGTTACTGAAAAATCTATTATCAAATTCATTTATGAATACATATTTACCCTCTTTGGTGTTCCTCATGAAATTGTTACTGACCAAGGCACTCAATTCACTTCTAAGATGATGAGAGAATTAACAGAGAAATATGGGATCAAGCACTGCAAGTCTTCTCTGTATCACCCACAAGCTAATGGTCAGGTAGAGTCCACAAACAAAGTTCTGGAAGCTATCCTAAGCAAGACTTTTCAATTACATCATCGATATTGGGCTGATAGGCTTCCAGAGGCTTTCTGGGCATATCGAACCACCTGGAGAAACACCACTGGGCATACCCCTTATGAGCTATTGTATGGAAAACAAGTACTTGTACCAATAGAATTCCAAGTAAGGACCTTCCGTATTGCCACAGAATTGGGATTAAACTTAGATGAGGCTCAGAAACAATGAGCCCTACAATTAAATGAGTTGGATGAGATTAGGAAAGATGTTATCCAATGAACAATATTAGTCCAAAACTAGAGGAGAAAGTGGCACGACAAGTTTATTAAGAAGAAACACTTCCAACCTAGTGATTGGGATTTGTTGTTCGACTCCTGATTTAAAAATTTCAAAGGAAAAATTACCACTCGATGGTTAGGTCCTTATGAGGTAGTCACTGTGTATGACAATGGGGCTTTGAAAATCAAAACAATTGACGATGGAAAAGTCTCCTTCGTAGTAAATGGACACTGAATCAAACTTTATCACATACCCATTTCCGAAGAATATTTTCTATAGGTCATGTTAACTGACAAGGCATTGGCCTTAGTAGATGGGGAAGTTCCCCCTTGTTCTTGAATATTTTTCTTAATTTTTGTCTGTACATATGTAAATAATTTTGAAGTTTGTTGATAGACAATTCTAGAGATTTCACTAGGTATTGATTTCACCTGGAATATAAAATTTCAAGGAGACATAAAGGGAAGTATTTTGCTTCAAAATATTTCTATATTTAAACCTTGTTGTCTGCTAAGCATCAATTGAATAATGAATTGTGGTAATTAACAACATTTTTGCAAATATTTCCATCTTATTTTTTTCAAGGCATATTTAATAGCAGCTACTCTTAAACCTTCACCACTAGAGGATATAAGGAAGTGATACCTTAACCATCAAACTTAGAGGTCACTCATATAGTTTCCCTAAGAACCCTGAGTAAGTGAGTAAATTTTCTTTATTAAAGAGTAAAAAGGAGGTTTGATTAGCGGTTAGCCATGGAAACATCACAATAACTTTAAAAAGAAGAAAGTGAGTTGAGCCTATACAATAAAAATGATTGATTATATCATATCTTTAGATAGGCTACGTCCTCTTAATCACCCCTTACATCAGGACAATCTCTAAGGAATACATAAAAGAGAGTCATCCTCTAACATAAATACCATCCCAATCTAAAGAAAGAGAAGTTATTATTATTTATTTATTTATTTTTATTTATTTATTTAATTTTTTTTTCAGAGCTGTCCCCCCATCTTTTTGCACAAATAAATGTTTATATTAAAATATTAAAATATGGTGGGGCAATCTTTGAGGGTGTAAGAGGCTAACTCACCAGGATACTGAATAGGTCTACTGGCAGTGGGTACCAACCTTTGGTATGACTAGGTAAACCCACCGGAGTACTGAACATGCTTGCTAGTAGCGGGGCATTCTACCTAGCGAGGAAGATAATGTCACAAAAAAAATATAATAAATTCCTAAATCTTAAACTTGTCCTGATGTACGACATTACTTGTAGACAAAGATGAAAAGAAATATGTATGGTTAAGCTAAGGTTAATGAACTCCATAAATATTCCATTGGGAACTAACTTTGAGACTATCTTAAAACTCTCTCACCTACCTCTTCTTAACTATATGTAGGATGTTCTATCCTATAGGTGGTGCCATATTCTAACCGTCTCTTCAGACTGATAAGTGAAATTTATCTCTACACTTAACAAGCTGTAAATCTTCGGCCATTGGGAGAATTGAATGGTTTCCTATATTTTTTATTGTGAGGTGTCACAATACTTAGGAGTGGGGTAGGGGTTTCATGAGCTGACAAATGAAAATACTGTCTATCTATAATCCACGAGAATAAGAAGTAGAATCTTTGTAAAAATTTATGTATATTGTTTTCATGATATGGGCTATTATATCAACATCTATTTTTTTTATTGAAATGCTGTACATTTCTTTGACATACCACTTAACTGGTTTTTCTTTACAGACGGTTCATTACAGACTTGTGATTACATTCCTTATAATGTGTGAGATAGAGGAACAAATTGTTATAATATGTGAGCACGATGACAAAGCAAGTAACAGTGGAACACTTTTATCATGTCTCTGGTTCTGTTCACTATGGCTGTCAGAAGTGTCTAAGTTGAGTGCTATGGATAAAACATCCATTACAATATGAACACATTCCATTTTTCATAGGAGTACCATATGGAGTGCCGTATGGAGTGCCATTTGGAAGACCATATGGGGTGCCATGTGGATGACTGGATGACGTGCCATATGAAGGATCATATGAGGTGCACACACATAGTAAGTAAAAAATGATTGTAGGTAACCAAGAATCATTTGAATTGATCTGACTATCCATTTGTATTATGAGATGGATTAAATGGCATTTGATAATTAAATGATACAATATCTAAATTCATTTTTATGATAAAATTTCCAAGTTGAAGACTTGGACATTGATCTAATTCTCTCATCATTACGATTTCCTCCAAAGGACACCCTTCGAATTCAAAATCGACGCAGTCATAGTCACACATGGAAAATCGTGTGTGATGAAGTCACTAATGAATTCAACCATTTCCACCTTCATCTCATTCAAAATCAGAGGGTTAGTTCCAAATGTTATTTCACTCATGCATGCTCTGCCCAATTGCGCTCATCCTCTTCCCAATTGCTCTCATCCTCTGCTCAAATTCGCTCCTCTATCCAATCCCTCTCCTTTTCTTATCCTATGTGTTGTAACCATGCCAAAAATATACGAACCTTCCTCCTATGCCGACCTATTGGCTATCCCTGAATTCACATAGTGTAGGGAGGTCTTCCTTCACACAAGGTGGGGGTTGTTCTTGGCTTGTCTGCAAGGCCATGATGATGGTGTTTCACTACAATTCACCCTCGGGTTCAATGGGAGGATGGAGTGCGTGGTGTCTCTGGCCTTCTTGGTCTCTTAGGAGTCAATTTCCTCAGCCACGAAGCTACCAAGGGTTGGAGATCGTTGGTTCAAGCACCACCAATTGCCACAACCAAGCTACAACAAAGTTTTCAAGCCCGAGTTTCAGAATGTTTTTGGAGATAAGGGGTACTCCAAAGAGTGGATTAAATATGATCTGATTAAACCTCTGATTTTCATCACTAGAATTATCACTTGTGAAGGTAGATACTCTGTTGTTAAAGCTTGCCATTTTCATCTATTAACTCATTTCCAATTTAACAAGCCCTTGAATTTTCCTTTTTACTTCTTGAAAAGTATTCAGAAGATGTATTCCCAATTACGAAACAATGTGTCCAATCCTCATAAAATTCTATTCCACCACGACCTCATCAAATTTCTTGTAATAACTAAGTTGACAAAACAGAGGAAGACATGGGATGAATTCATCTATCAATTTTCAAACCCCCATCTCACAATCAAGACCAACAAGAAATCACTTGATTTAGGGATTGTTACTCCATACAAACCTCATTCTCCAAAGACTCCAAGCCCTCCTACTCAAGGTATCGCTCTGCCTGAATAGAAGACCAAGAAATTTTTTTATACCCCTGTAGCTTCATCGGGAAAGAAAACTAAAAATCCTATTGATAATTCTTCAATTCCCTCAACATATATTGATCCTCAACCCAAGAAATTACAAGAGGCAATTCAACAAGATTTTCCTGTAGTCCCTACAAATAGGAGAGGATCCAATCTGTTCAAAGGAAGGTATTTTTGAAAAAGTACCCGTAATGAAAGTGGGAAGCCTAATGTAAAACACCCAAGCACTTCAGATCCAATCCAAGTATATTTCGATCTTGAAAGCCCCCATAAAATACTTAGGGAAGTTTCTGCAGAAGAATTGGAGCCGGATAGAGAAGTAAAATCTGAATCCATTCCCTCTCATAAACCGTCTATTACTCCTAACTCATAGATACCTACACCAGATCCCAGAGCCAATAGAAGATCTACATCCTTCAAGGGATCCAAGCCCTCCTCTGAGATATCTAATCATACTCCAGTCATTGAAAAATTACAACAGGAAAATGTTTAGCTGATGCAACAATTGGAAGAGAGGAAGGCCATGGATAAGCATCTCCACCACGACAATGCAGTATTACAAGCAAAAGTGAATTCCCTCCAACGATTGGTTGATGAAATGACCAATGAAAATCATAGCCTCCATGCACAATTGAAACATCACAAGAGGGTGAAGACAAAGTCTTCAAGGCAAGAATATTCTAAAGCTAATCCATCCCCTTCTCAACAAGTCTAGTCATATTGGGTAATTCATTTTTGTTTGTAGTGGGACCTGCAAATCCTTAGGCATTGGGGTAATGTTGGGATTGTATTTTGATTGTTTTGTGGTGATGATTGAATCCTTTTTGCACCAGTATTATATGTGTTATTAACCATTTTGAAGAAGTTTTCAAAGGATTTTCTATCAATTCTGCATGGATTTATAACAGTTATGCGAAATCAATGTTTTGCAATGGCTTTGAGTTAAATTCGATTCGATTTGATGTTTATAAGGATCTAATGTGTGATCTGTGTGAAACAAGGAGAATTCATAGTCCGAGCCTCCATACGGTAGCTCGTTTGGCACTTCATCCAACACTCGATCTGGTACTTCATCTGACACTTCATCTGACACCTGATCCAACACTTGGAGCGTAGGTGGGTTGGCAGTTAGCGTATTGGCGGCATGTGCTGGGCGAATTGAGGACCTGGATTTTATTCCCCCTCATGGCCTCCATCTACTGATCTCTAGACATCTCATATTAGGCAGTTATGTTGATCGCTGAGTGGATCATTTAGTTTCTAGAAGCCAAAGATTGTTAGAGCGCATTTAATGGGATTTACCATTTTTAGAGGAGGTCAACCATTAGAGTGGTCGACCTCTCAAACTGTAATCATTATAAATACCATTAGTATTGGCTAGACCAGAAGACAAAATTTTAAGAATACATTTCGTTGTGTAATTGAGACATGTCTGCAAACTTATGTTTAGACTGTGATTTTAAGTTAATAATAGAACCATGTTAATTTGAGCTTGTGATTTGCTGTTGAGGAGTAGCCACGACTTGCCGGGGGGCCCACCAATGGTCTAGGTGAATACTTAGATAGATAGATTGTGTATTTCAGTTGTGTAGTTATAATTCATTTCATTTCTCTGTTATATGTATTTTGTAATTTTAAATGTTGTATTTGTTGTTTACAATTTAATTGTTTAATTTCCCTTTTGCAGGTTGCTTATAGGAGATAATTATTTGTTATGCTGTGTCTTTTATTTCTTAGTGACTGGCTTGCAAGCTACTAACTTAGATGGCGTGTTAACGTGTTAAATTGATTTCCGCAAGTTAAAAAAGAGTAGTCTTTAAAACATAGGATTAGTTTAGATAGAGTTTCTTTTGCAGCTTCGATGGATAAATAATTGCAAGTTTTATTAGTTGATTTAATTCTTAGTTTAGTTATGTTTTCATAGAT
>JASDQU010224387.1:4256-17566 GCA_032191745.1 Picea mariana | reverse complement strand
GTTGGAGTTACTTAACACACACCTAGGATTCATTTTCCCAAGTTTTTTCCTATTTTCATTAGTCATTATTAAGTATCCTATATTTTAGGAATAATATTCTCTTTAGTTTTCACTTTAGTTTGATCAGTTGAGTGGAGTCTAGATGCTACATTGGGATTATCACCATGCAACATTTGGATCATCACAAACTAATGTGAATTGTCCTTGATATCATCACCACACTAGTGCATTACCCATGATTCCTTGATCTCCTCCTCACTTCACTATTTTTCAGTCAGTTAACTTAAGACTGATAGACTAGTTAACTCAGTCAGGTGGAAGTTCACTCCCGTAATTGCCTGAGAGACTACACTAGGTGGCAATTTACTCCCGTAATTGTTGGTGTGTGTATAGATCACTCTAGACCAGCACTATGGCATATTGTATTCTCCTCTTATGCGCATTGGTTGAGTTATACAAAGTATATCATGAATAAATTATCATTCATTCATTTGGTTAATGAGAATTCTTCCATTCTTTCTCTCTTGCTTCTCTTTTATTGTATTTTCTCTGCAACTAGGTATCTCCATTCCCAACTAAATCTATTATGTACAGGTTCAACACATTTACAGACTCAATTTTTAATTATGTGACGGATCCTTCAATATGAACCTTAGTTCTCCAAGGGTACCACTCACCTTAGATTGGTTTTGGAATTTTTTCCAATCCTTGGAGTCAACACTCCATTCAGTCGACCTTGTGAGAGACTAATGGATTCTAAAGAATAAGGATTCCTCCTTATTTTGAACCCATTATAAATATTTGTGAGTGACTATCTCAATCTTCCCTCATGCCATCATGGACCTAGTGAACTAGGTAATCGTTAACCTTCAGTTTAGTGCACAACGTGAATGCTAGTAGGATGTGACAGTGATGCTACCACACCTCTCCCTCATCGTTTTTGTGCATGAACCCTTTACTCTTTATGTGAGTCATATTAGAAAGCATCATTAAGACTGAATCTACTAAGTAAGGATCATCATTATCAACATTGAATGTTACCTTGAGGTTTCTGGTCAACTCTTCCCAATCTCATGTTCCTCTATGCACTTCTAGTTATATGTACAAAATATTTGGAATTGTGTCCATAGTATGCACCACCAAGTGTCTCCACTCTTGCTTGGATGCTTTATTCCATGTCGCAATACAATGTGTAACATGATCCATCGAACAACTCAATCATGTATACTTCTATATAGTATCTTCATTCTTTGTCCTGAGCTTAACTTGTAGTAACATTTTGTGTTGCTTCCAATCCTCTATTATGTCCTTATGTGTAGCCCACCATCTAGTTGGAGTTTCTTTCAACGCAACATCTGAATATAATAATATTTTTAATATGATGTTTTCATTTCAAATTCTCTTGTAAAAGAATCTACATCAGTTAGTCCATCATACCTTGGAGGTTCAACTATTTCAGTCCCAATCCATTGCAACACATGGGTAATCCAATAACATTTTATCTTCCATACCTCATGCAATCTTTGTTTCTAATTCTTTAGATATTTTTCTAAATATGATGCACATGAACTAATAATTATCCAACTAAGTATGACATCAGTTGTAGTATTCACATAATCATCCATTTGGACGGTCATATTATACAAGTTGTCGAGCACTTTTCCCTTTACTGGTTCTACACATATTCTTCCTTCATTAGGATCTGACAGTACATTAGTCTTCAAGTATTCTACTTCAAATATCATTTGTCTCTTCTTTAGTTCAATGATAGTCTAGTTTTCAAAGGCCCAATCAAGCCCAAGAAGTGTTGGGTAAAGGGTTCTTTCATCTACTATCTCTATCACTTTGAAATCGACCACATTGCACACTACATAAATGATAACAATTTTCCCTGTCAATATGCCAATTGAAATGATCTTATGTTGGTTTCCTAACCTATAATGAATAGGTGAATTTTTTTTTTTTTGTTGGATCATCATATCCCAATTTTTCCTTGGGATGAAATTCACATAATAAACTAAATCCAAAATAATTTTATCCATGTCATAGTTTTCTATTTTCACATTGAGTTGAAAATCCCTATTTGTTCTCTTTTTACGTTGCACCTAGTTCACTGCTCGGTGTGAAATAGGTATCTCTTTTTATTAGGCACAATGGTCAATCATTCCACACAACATACTCAAATAAGACTCATATTTCATTAGCTCTAAAACAAATTTCAGAAAACTATTCAAAGTTCTTACCTTGTCAACTCGTCTTTCTGAAGATGAAGATTACATAATCAACACAAGAATGTTGTTTTTATTTTATTGTAAAAAACATGGACATCTTGAAATGGAACGCCATGAAGGAAATGAGACAGAAAAACTAATTGAAAAATAAGACAATTATGAAGAATAATCGATGAGTCCTTTATTGGACATATTGCCTTTAATACGTTGTCATTGATGTCAACACTTGATGTCATTGTGATGTGATGATAAGTTCTTATGAAATTGTCATTGATGAGTTATCATTAATGAATTGTCATTGATGTCAACAATATAACAATTAGCAGAGAATGAAAATGTCAAACAATATGTAGATAATGAAAATGTCAAACAATATTGAGAGATTCAAGCTCAGAATAAAGGAAATTAATCAAAGCTCAGAAGGAAGAGTGCATTGTAGAAATGCCATCGGGATCGAAATTCCCATAGGAAAACACCAAAGGATTCAAGAAAGAATCCTGCTCATTGAGATAGTTTTAAGGAGTTGAATTTGTTGAAGTATATATATTTGTATGTAATGGATTGAATGAAGGTTCATTCTATAAGGTTGGTGCATGTTTACAATCTAGGTCTTGTATGAGGATTGGATTCCTCACATCTCGGTTGGATCTGAGATCAACAAGATGGGACTTGTTATGATGGTTGGATTCCTCATTTCTTAGTTGGATATGAGAACTACAAGCTGGGTCTTGTAACAAAGAGTTGGGTCTCTCATAATTGTTTGAAGATGAAATTCAAAGATTGATCTTATGTATTCATTCAAGTTAAATAAATAAATAAAGTATTTATTCCTTTATATATATTGATTGAGAAAATGAAATAAATATATGTTGTTCAGTTAATTTATGAAAAGTGGAAAATTGTCCAAAGTTTTGTGACACTGATTCACCCCCCCGCCCTCTCAATGTCAAGTATCCATTTCAACAATTGGTATTAGAGTGGGTTCCTTCAACACAATTTAAACATTGAAGGTAGATTCAGAAGAAATGGGTGGGCAAATTGTTATCTCCACAAATGAAGCTCCCTTATTTGATGGAACAAATTATTCTTCATGGAGAGAAAATATGAAAAGATATATGAAGTCAAGAGGATATCGAGTTTGGGATTTAGTAGTAAGTAAGCCCTGACACTTAACTAATTGAAAGGGAAAAACCAAAATTGCGAAGGAAGCAAGGAGAAACAATTCATTATCCTTAAAATCAATCCAGGATGGATTGTCATACCAAGTCAAATAAAATATAAGGAACTACAAGTATGCGAAAGAATTATGGCTCCAACTAGAAAATTATTATCAGAATGAAACACAAGAAGAAGAGAAATCCAGTCAAAGTGAGGAACAAGAATCAGATAAAGAAGATTCCTTTTAGAATAAAGAACAAAACTCAGAAGAAGAGAATTCTTATCAAGATAAGGAACAAGATAAAGAAAAGGATAATTTCAATCATATCGAAGAACATAATACAAATAAAAAGATTTCTAATCAAAATAAAATGCAAGAATTAAGTCATACCTCAGTAATCACTAAAGAAAAATTACATAATCTTAAGACCGATGTTACAGTTGCAATAGATGAGATTCGTATGGAACCAAGAAATTATATGGATATTAAAGTTCCTGTGAATATTCTTGACCATATTGAATACATAGTTATGTGCACTTTGGAAGAGTTGGAGAAACTTAAACAGTTAGATCAATCTAACCATGAAGAGAATGAACAAAATTTTCAACTAGAAAACAAAGAAGAAGAGATCAAAAGATTGAAACTCGAGGTTATTAATATAACAGAAGAGATGGAAGAATTACAGACACGTGACAGTAAAAGAAAAGAAGTACTAAAATAATAAGTAGAATTAGTTAATAGTCTAAACACTCAACTTGAGGAAATTAAAGAAAGTGAAGAAGACCTAAAGATCCAATTAACAAGGAAAGAAAATTCTTACCACATGTTGGAATTGGAAATCATCAATTTCAAAAAGGTAAATGAAAGTGCTAATGCAGATATAATAACTCAAATTGAAGAATTCAAGAAAAAGGAAGAATCCTAGAAGATCCAAATAACTAGAAAGGAGGAATCATGCTAAATTTTTGAATTAGAAGCCATCAACCTCAAAAGGATTCATCTAGAATACGAGGAAGAAATCAAAATATTGAAAACTAAAGTTTTTGAACTAACAAAAGATATCGAAGAATTGAAGAAATATGACAAAAATATTAAATGAAAAGAAGTCTTGGATGAGACAAAAGAAATAGTAATCAATCTAAAGACTCAACTTGAACATGCTAAAGAAGTGGAAGAAGCCTTGAAGATTCAGTTGACTAAAAAGGAAGAATTATTTCAAATATTGAATTTAGAAATAGTCAATCTCAAAAGGATGAATGAAAAGGAAAATAATATTGTCAATTTCTAAAATAACTCAACTATCCTAGATAAGATTTGGAAGAGACAAAGATCATCTTATGAAAAAACTAGTCTTGGATACAATAAGAAAGAAGAAAATGACAAATGGAGCACTATCTACAAACATGAGAAATGATCATACTTCTGAAAAGGAAAAGGTGCAAGTAAAAAGCAATTAAAAGTCATGAAATTTGTTAAGGAAGGAAGATATAGAAGTAAAAGGGAAGAAGAAAATCAAATGACATATCTTTCAAGACAAAATAAAATCAAGAATGGAAACACCTTCAATGGCTATTTCCTTTCTTGTCATAATCTTGGCCATAAAACAATGGACTGGAGGAAACTAGAGAAAGGATATACAAGAAAATCCAAAAAACTCGATTAGATGTTGGAGATGTAATTTTGTTAGGCACACAACAAACTTTTGTCACACAATGAGATGTTACAATTGTGATAAGTTTAGGAAAAAATCCCAAAGATGAAGGAGTTAAAAAAGTCAATCCTTAGATATGTCATTCAAGTCACTGAGAAAACTTAATAAAATTTGGAAGAACAAAAGAGATGGCAAATCTCCAAAAACATAATTAGAAATAGAAGATCCAAAAAACAGAATATCTCATAGAAAGATATGGAGACGGAAATCTGAAGGAGAAATCTAGAAAGATGATATTACACCTGAAAATGAAGAAATTAATAATAAGAACATGATGGGTGAAGGTCCTAATAAATAATGTGAAATTCAATATGAAATAAATCAAGCCTGAGAAAAGGAAGTGCCTATAGAAGAATATGGGACAATATCAAATTCTGATGATGTCATAATTTGTTAGCCAAAGAAAGAAAATACAAAAATAAGTTTAAATTGGTTTCTACAAAATCTAAGGATTATTCCAAGAGTTTTTAAAATTAACATATGGAAAATCTTGATTATCTATAGATTAGTGTTCAAAAGAAAAATCATTGGTAGGGTTAGTTGTAGAATACAAGAAGAGGAAAAATAAAGGTAGTAGAGAAGTTCAAGGAGTATCATTCAACAAATATCAATTGATAACAAAATTGGTATTTAAATCAATTGGTATCGTTCCTCAATTGATATTCCTATGAAATATCAAAGAAGAATAAGAATATGATAAAAAAGATCAGTAATATTCATACTATTGTTCTATTTGACAAAGGAAAGCCAGTAAAAACTCAGGAGGAGTATTTTGGTTATGAAATAATAAAGTAATTAGATTAAATTTTGAAAGAATTGATCAGTACAAGTAGGTACCACTAAAAGTTGGTATAAAAAAGACTACTTATTTGAACAAAAATATCCCAATTAACTAAGATAAGAAGTTAGTAAATTTACAGGAGAAGAGACCTTGTGAGGAAGAGCTACACTTTCTGAAACAAAGGGGGAGAGTAGTTAGAGGCAGAGATAGCATATTGATATGTATATTCATTAAATTATGGCGAAAAGAGCATGAATGCAGGGGGATATATCCAAGTTGATATTTTGGTCAACAAAATGCAGACAAAAAGAGGTTGATCATAAGGGGAGCAACCCTTTTCCATTGATGTCAAATGGGGAGAGTAACTTTGGAGGAAAGAAACATCATCATAAGGGGAGTTTTTATATGAAGTTAGTGTGTTTCCCTCAATGATAAGGGGGGATATTGTTGGACATATTGTCTTTGATATGTTTTCATTGATGTCAACAGTCAATGTCATTGTGATGTGAGGATAAGTTGTTATGATCAATTGTCATGATGCGTTATCATTAATGAATTGTCAATGATGTCAACAGTATAACAATGAGAAAAGAATGAAAATGTCAAACAATATGCATAGAATGAAAATTTCAAACAGTATCTAGAGATTCAAGATCAGAAGCAAAGGCATTAATCAAATCTTAGAAGGAAGATCACATTGTAGAAATTCCATCGAGATCGAAATTCCCATAGGAAAACTCCAAAGGATTCAAGAAAGAATCCTACTCATTGAGATATTTTTAAGGAGTTGAATTTGTTGAAGTATATATATTTATATATAATGGATTGAATGAAGGTTTGTTCTATCAGGTTGGACATGTTTACAAGTTGGGTCTTGTATGAGGATTAGATTCCTCAAATCTCAGTTGGATCTAAGATCAACAATATGGGACTTGTTATGAGGGTTGGATTCCTTACTTCTCAGTTGGATCTGAGACCTAGAAGCTGGGTTTTGTAACAGAGAGTTGGGTCTCTCCTAATTGTTTGAATATGAAATTCAAAGATTGATCTTATGTATTCATTGAAGTTAAATAAATAAATAAAGTATTTATTCTTTTATATATATTGATTGAGAAAATGAAATAAATATATGTTGTTCAGTGAATTTATGAAAAGTGGAAAATTGTCCAAAGTTTTATGACATTGATTCACCCCCCCCCTCTCAGTGTCAAGTATCTATTTCAACATGATGTAGATGAACTAAGAAAAGAAATATAAGAAAACAAGTCACTAAAGAAACAATTGATGAAACAAAAGTAAAGTGTTCACATTTTTTAAGAATCCCAAGAGTTCAAAAGATCGAAAGAAATATTGAAGATCAAAAACAGTATTTGGAAGCCAACATAGTAGCATAGAAGGAAGAAGAATAAATGAGAGAGAAGATATTTACATATCATCTCAAGGAAAGAACTAACGATCTAAACCATCTTGAGTAAGAGTTTGGTCTAGAAGAGAAAGTACTTGAAGAAGAAATAATCACATTAAAAATTCAAATTGAAGAAGCGAAGAGAACATAAGAAGTCATGAAGTCTCATATATTAAAGAAATAAGAAGAGGTTGAGAAGCCTGAAGAAGAAGTTGTCAGATTGAGAAGTAAAATCGTCAAGATCAAAAAGAACGTTGAAGACACAGAAACATTTGTATCAGTTGTAGAGAATGAAGAGAAGCACTCTAAGTTGCTAGCAAATAAGAATGAAGAAAAGAGAAAGAGTTATGTAGAAGTACTCAAATGAAGAAATCATGGTCAACCATAATATAGGAAAGCTAATAAATATACATCTTCAAGAAGACCATCCATGTTCAAGCCACAAAGAAGATTTAATCATGATCATGATCAGTCAAGGAAAAAATTCAGAAGGACTACACCACAAAGAAGATCATTCACTCCTAGGTATGTAAATTTCTTTTATGGTCATTGTTTTTATTGTACTAATTTTGGACATAAGGTTGCAGACTACATGGATTACAAAAGAAATCTTCAAGCAAGAAATGCCTATGTGGCTCCTCGTAACATTGAATGTTACAAATTTCATAACTATGGACACATAGCTCGTGATTGTAGAAGCATGATCGATACTTCCATGAGAACACTAATATCAGATATAAGAAAGTATGGATAAGAAAACAGGAAGAAAAGGTGAACAAAGACTAGTTCCCAGAGATCACAAGCTTGGCAATAAAATGAGATGAAAAAAAATCTATAGATAAAAAGAAATATTTCAGATATAGAAAACTTTGGAAAATAAATGAAAGAAAATAAGGACAGGTAAACAAGGAACGGGTTCAAGAGCTTGTACTTTTAGGTATTGTAGTGAAAGATGAATCCATAGACAAAAAGAAAGAAGTCAGAGCTCAGAGAGATGATGAATATACCGATGAAGATGATGATGAATCTGCATCAGAGAAGGAATTGTTCTGAGCCATATGGCTTAGAGACTCCCAGGTAAGATGAATAATAGATAGGGAGAGTTTATGTGGTAGCCGAGACAAAACACATAACCATCCTTCAAGAATCTTGTATAATTTGAGTAGACAGATTCAGAGCAGTCAGTTAGTAGAATTACAATATGATACACTAATTAGTTGTATTAGTAAATACTTCATGATAGTACAGTGACATATGAGTCAAAATTATGGATATTTGTGTCACGGAGTCTTGGAAAATATGGACAGAGATGGATTCGTAAGAACACTTAGCAGGTTTGGAAAGATATATGATAGTGGATGAGAGCATGGATTCATAGATTGGTTCAGAGAGTGGTTTAGAGACAAAGGAACATTATCATAATGGATGATAATTACACAAGAATATTTGAATGCTTATTCATGAATTCTTTTCATATATGTCAATTGATTACACAAGAAAGAACCAATGGAAAATAAATCTAAAAGGAAACAGGTAAAGGAAGACTTATATTTTTTCTACACAACATCTTGTAGAGAAGTCAAGAGAGAGAAACAAAACCAAAACGATAGGTCAAAATATCCTTCAAATAAGTTGTCAGACAAAGAGGTAATAATAGAGGTATGATTCGATGGAATATATTCATCAAATGTAGGATAGAGAGTTATATTCTTGGAGAGAGAGCACAGAGGAATGTTTTCAGGGGGACTGATTTTCACAAGGGAAGCAATATGAATTCAGTGTTGCATCAAAGTGATACCCTTTTTCAATGGGGGGGATATTATTCATATGAAGGGAGAGAGAGTAATCATATGCTTAGAAACATAGAGAAAATATCAAATTCATTTTGACGAGGGGAGAAACCCCGAGGAGAGTTTAGTCAGGGGGAGTATCCCCAAGGAGAGATACCCTTTTCAATTTATGTCAAAGGGGGAGAGGTAGAAACATTTATGATGAGTATAAGCATGAATGTTATCATGAATAATTTTTTCCATCAATGTTGGTTTTTCCATCAATGCCAAAGGGGGAGATTGTAAGACAATTGGCTTAGGTTGATGGACAATTGTTATGGATTGTTGGTTGTCATTGATGTCCACCATTGGAGAGTGATATTGTAGATTGATTTCAACCCTTAGTGATTGATGTCAACCCTTGGAGAATGCCAGTAGTGAATTCACGTAGCACAAAGACATGGGTAAGGGAATCCCAGTCTCTTTGAGGTATAAAGGAATGAAGATCAATTAATTGACAAGTAATACTATTATATATGGATAGTACATGTCATTCCATTTTTGGTGATATGTCGAACATCACATAACTCCTCACGGTTAGAGAGTTATGGCCCTGTGAAGTTGGATAACCCTCAAGAGTTATCCAGAAGCCCCTAGAAGGTCAAAGAAGTCAAATTACTCTAGAAACTCCTAGAATAAGCTGACTAGTTAAAGTGGGTGAAACTAGGAGTTAATCATGGGTATAGTTTTTGCATTAAGAAAATAATTAAAAATAAATTAGTTGCAACAAGAAGTTGTGGGTTTGGTAATTATGGTAAAGTAGTTGTGATGAGAAGATTGAATAGTCAAAGTGTTTGACCAAGAAATAAATTAAATAATAAAGTGGTTGCAAGAATAAATTAGTTAAGGGAAAAGAAGCTATGAATTGAATAATTATATAAAATTTAGTTGCAACAAGAATTTTTGAGTAAAGATAAATTACTTAAATAATAAAGTAGTCAAAGTGGCTAACTCGACAAAGTTAGTTAAGTGGACACCGTGGCTAAGTGGAAACAATGGTTAAGTGGACAAAGTGGCTAAGTGGGAAAATTTGGTTAAGTGGACAAAGTGGCTAAGTGGACAAAATGGTTAAGTGGAAAAAGTTGTTAAGTGGAGAAAGTTGGTTAAGTGGACAAAGTGAATAAGTGGACAAAGTGGTTAAGTGGATACTTCTAGAGGAAGCTACTTGGAGAGTATAAATAAGAGAGAAAGGGTCTCCCATTTGTATCCATTGAGAATATTGAATATCTACCAGTGACTGAGGTAACCAAAGGATATATAAGAAGAATTTCATAGGGAAGGTGAAGTAAAGAAGGCCGAAATTCAAGGGAGGATAAAGTATTTTGTTGATGCTTTCTAAGGTATATTATTTACATGTCATCTCACATTTTTCTCAATAACTTTTTTTGTACAATGATTCCGACAGAAAAATATGGAGGACGTTGAGAAAACATATCCAAGTAATTATGATAAAAATTTCAGCTTGTGGGTCATTGTATTTTGGGAGTTACACGCTATGGAAAATAGGGTTTGTGGCTAGTCCTAAAACTAGTCTAAAACAGGCGTTTCAGGTAAAAATGTCATAACTTCTTCATAATAGATCCCAATTTAGTAAGACTGAATGTATTGGTTAGAGTACAATCTATAGTATTATGTATACCATTTTCAGATCCATGCAACAAATATTCTGTTCGTGGAACTCTCTAAAAGTTCGATCTCTAGAATAAGACAAAGTTGAACAAGGTATGCCATTTTTTCTATAACGCCTTTTCTGAGAGGTTCCAAGTAGTGAAACCTAGACGTCTTGCATAAACGAAACTAAATAACATTGTGTACTATTTTAAGATGTTTATTCATTATAGGTACATAGTTATGATTATTTCAAGTTAGGGTTGTTGACTAATCCAAAATTAGTCATGTGAGGCTAAAGTAAAGTTTGATGAAAATGCTAGTCCCTTGTTGTTAAAGTTAAGGAAGGTTTGCAGTTATGTGATCATATACACCAGGTTTGTTACAGAGTTATAAATCATATTTGGATGATGAAATTGATGAGGGATTTTGGTTGAGGTATGTTACAGATAGAGATTGTATAACCGTGAGGTTGTGGCACATGGTTTGATGTAATGGTTTATGATATTTGGTTTCCAGAGAACATTTTGATGGCTATATCCATATATTTATTTGGTATATGGTTGAGATACATGTTGGGTACATGGTTGAGACAAGTAGTTGATGATTTGGCATATACACAAGGTGTATAGTTGATGATGTTGGTACATCTTGATGAGTTATATTTATGAGTAGTTGATGCATGATTGGTACATACTTTGTACATGGTTGAAGACACTTGTTAGTAGTATTGTTGACACATGGTTTATGGATGATTTAGCATACTTTTCTTGGTATATTTTTAGAAGCACATATTGATCTTGGTGATGATTATGAGTTGTTCTGTTATGCTTGGTTGATGCACTTTTTTATGGTACAGGTTGAGGTACATGTTGGCACAGGTTATTGGTACAAGTTGTTATAGGTTGTTTTTTGGACATTGATTGGTACAGGTTTACAACAGTATATCTCATAGTGATAGTGTGACAGTGGTTTCATAATTCTACTTATATTCAGGGCGGTTGGATGGGGCAACGATAGGTAGTTGTAGCCACCTTTCGGTTGTATCCAGAAAACATAGGGGGTTGTAGCCTCCTTCTGGATGTAGCCAAAGAATTGGGGTGTTGGATCTTCCCTCAGGTTGTAGCCTTAGAAACTAGGGGGTTGGAGCCTGATGTAGTCGCGCTCGCAAGCACGTCCGCTCACAGGATCTTCCCTTCACACGACCCGAAGAACTCTGACGTTCTTCTATCTCCCTATCAGGAAATCTGCACCCACAACAATCCTCGTGGGATCCCCCCTCTTTACACTCGGGAGATCAGAACTCGTGACTTTGTGAATCCAATGGTCAAGCGTTGCACTCTCAAATCCCCAAATGTTGATATAGTCAACGCTGACCCTTTCCTATCGGGGTTTTCTCTATCGCAATTTCGCCACTCACGATGTCAAACAACTCACTTTACCAACTCCTGAACCCCAATATGCCGATTTCCCGACACACGCATGAGTTGACTTTTCCACACCTTCACTCCATCGACACTTTGGAGTTCACAATATCGTGAATCCTGATGCGATTGTTTCAGCACTTCACCCTGCGAAATTCTAAAACTCATGCCAATTGTCCACTTCATGAAATCTTGTGGCCCCTCACTATCCTCGTACCCATCAGGATATCACGTTTCATGTTTTTGCGATCCTTGTTTCTATGTTTACGGAGTTCCAACCCACGAAACCTTCACACACGATATACATATAGATCCAATGACCCTTATGGCTCACATCAATGGTTCTGCCCCTCCCGAGCTTTGAACTTTGGGAATACTTCACCGTATCTCCCCTACACCTCTGTGAGATCTAACGGCTCATGGGACTTCATGAATTCCCCTCAAGGAATTTTGATCGTCCGTCTTTCCTTGATGATTCCTGCGAATGACCAAGTGTTCCTCCCAGAACTCCTCCACCTGCAGCGTGAACTTACGATGCCTTCTTAAACCTTCAAGGCACAACCTCTTTCCACTGTCCTTCAACGAATTTCAAAATCCCTATCCTCCCTAAGCTTCCTTGTAACTCTGAGCCTTAGAAAAAACTCTTGCATGCACTCCTTGTGGCAACCCTCAAACACTTCCAGTGCTTGAATCCTTTCGACTCTGCACACACCTGCAACAACATTCCTTCAAACCTTGCTCAGGTTCACAAACTTGAACTTCACTCGGCCTACGTACTCCTTGCTCGGCTCCTATGGTCAACTGCACTCCTGTGGAGATGAGAACAAAAGTTATCTCTATCTAAACCCTCTGTCAATGCACTCCTTGCAGACACTTCAACTGCACTCCTTGCAGGAACTCTAGCTCAGATAGAGAAACAATTGAAACTCATTCCTTCTTCCCTTCACACTTCAATTCAAACATGAAATCATATACACAACACATAAGGAAAATGTATAACAGGAAGCAAACATTCATGAGCATATCATCAATACACAGAGAACAAACACAAAACCATGAATTGGAATCAATCTCTTCTATTAATCCAAATGTTTGTACATGGGTGTTCTTACGCATCTCTCTGCATGCTATTGCTCCTCTCCTGCTTCAATCTCTAATAATG
>JASDQU010224384.1:6125-23691 GCA_032191745.1 Picea mariana | reverse complement strand
CAATCTAATATTTCATTTTTAGAATTTTTTGTCTAATTATTTATGTTCATTATTATAATCTGAAATAATATTTTCCTAGTCATTTTAGCAATTTCCAGCAAGAATATCTTGTTGTTTTTTGCAGGTTTTTGCAAGTTAGAAGAGGATTTCTGCATCTTTTTGGCCCCAAGACACTCAAGGAGACATCCAAAGGTCTTAGTACCAAACGCTCTTCTCTATTTCACTTTCGAAACAATTGTAAGTAGTCCAAGAAAGTCTCTTGGGCTTGCATTCTCTCCACTTTAATTTCTATTCTGTAAAGTGTAAATAATCTTTGTATTTTTGCCCACACCTTGCAAAGAAATTGGCTATGCCATCCATGCAATATCGTGAAGGCTAGGTTTAGATTTAATTTTCTGCATTTCTTTAATTTTACCCACCTTGACCAAAACTGGTAGGCTTGTCCTCCATCTTGTGCCATTGTTGCGAGGTTGCAAAGTTACTTTTTTTTACCTACCTTTGTCCTTAAGGAAAAGTTGTGTGGCTAGGCAATTGTTGTATTTTACTTCCAAGTTATTTCAAACATTAATTTTTTCCCACACCTTGCAAAGAGATTGGACTAGCCATACATACAATATCGTGAAGGCTAGTGTAATTAATTTATTGTTTGGAAAGTAATTGAATTTATGCCGTACCTTCTACCCTGTATTCCCTCCCCTTGCCACTTTGTGGATCTTGGGTAACTAAGAAAGGGCAAAAGGACCGTGTGGCCAAATTAATTAGACACTCAATCCATTTATTGTTTCTAGCACCAAAAAGGGTGACTTGAGAGCCTACAAGGGGTTGAAGTCGGGGACAGCGTCACGACACTACGTGTCCTCCTTACTTGAGCACCCAAGCATTCCATATTTAACCTGTGGAGCTAGGGAAGGATCTTGTTTGTCCTTCTTCTTGAGCATCTAGCACTTCCTTTTGGTTGAAGGGATAGGGATTCGGGGTAGTCACATATTTTAGGCTTGTATCTATCACACTTAATTCCCCCTAATTCAAGGGAGACCTAAAATTTGATAAAATCGACCAAGACAACTTTCACAACATTGGTATCTCAAGTTTATCTTTCAAGCAATTTTACTTTCTAAGTTGTGTAATTTACTTTCCATGCGATTTTACTCTCCAAGAAATCTTCAATTTCAAGTTATTTACTTTTTAGAAATCTTTTTCATTGTGGATATTTACATGTATTGAAGCATCAATGTTATTGGGTTGAAAGCATTCTTTATTATAGTTGTTTCATCATTTGATTCATATTGTAGATATTTCATGTTTTAATTTATGTTGTAAATATATGTTTTTGTTCATATCTCAATAAGTAAACTTTGGGTACATTTTAGGCACTAGTCGATATATTGTATTGCTAAAGAAAAGGTTTGTTTGTCATTCAAAGTTGCAATTGCATTGTTTGGTTGTCATTGGGTTGGGTTTCCTTAATAAAAACCAAATTAACTCCTAGATCATTAATCAAACTTCACATAGTTTAATAGGGTCTACCCCCCTTGGCTTCCCTACGAGTAAGCCTAGAAGAAAGAAGTCTAGATCGAGGTGACAGTGGGTCTGGACATAGACTTGTGCCTCCAAGGACACACCAAGTGGGTTGGAGACTTCTCCACGTTTTTAGGTGTGTATAAGGACGGCTACAGACTCCAGAGTCAAGAGGGGAAAAAGGGAGAGAAGTTAAGGAGAGGGAAGTTAGGGAGAGAAAAAAGGGATTGGGAAATTAGGGAGGGAAATTAGGGAGAGACAATAGAGATTGAGAAATTAGGGAGAGAATATAGGGAGAGGGAAATTAGGGAGAGACAATAGAGATTGAGAAATTAGGGAGAGGGAAATTAGGGAGAGATTTGTAGAAGTGGTTGAGGAAATTTAGGCCCCTTGATTGGTGGGACGAATGGAGAGAGAGGGGGAAATGGGAAAGAAATTAGGGAGASAATATAGGGATTTTGGTGGGTGAGAGAATTAAAGATGGAGTGAAAAATGGTAGGCTTCCCTCCTCTCCTCGTGACTCATCTATCCAATGTGGACGCTAACTCATCCAAACGTCCAACCAACTGCTACGTCATTTCTAGAAACTGCCATGTGTCATTTCCTACTATAAATAGATCTTGCTAAAATAGACATGCCCAAAATAGTAGTTTCCCTAAAATTTTGGAAATGCCAAAAATGTGTCCAGAACCATCAGAAGACCATTGCCAAAAAAAGCATGTCTAAAAATAGACACTGCTAAAAATAGAAAGTCCTCAGAAGCCAATGTTTATATACTCATCGAATTCGATTTTTCATAAGGAATCTGGAATTGCAATCAGAATCACCATCTGACCTCCCAATCTTCGCCTGCTAAAAATAGAGTCCACTATGATACTCATAGCATTAATGTCATTATCCTTGAACTTCTCCAATGCTGTAACATTCTGAGGTTCCTTCTCTTTTCTTGCTTCAAACTGTGGTTCCATGATATTTCCTTTCACGATATCTAGAACATTATTCTTGGCAAGGATGAGGTCAATCCTTGTCTTCCATGCTCTGAAGTTTGAAGCCCCTTCTATCTTGTTTTCTGACTTCATAGAGTAATTCATGTGTGCCTTGACCAAAAACTCAAACTTGATGCCTTGGCTTGCTGAGAGTACCAGGGGGCACACTAGGCTATCCAGAAATTAGGTCAAGTGCTTCACTTAAGGTGCCTCAACAAGAAGGTTAGGGTTTCGTTGCTACAGCAAAACTCTAATTGCAACTGCAACTACAACTTTGCAAATTCTCCCAATCTACCTTCCAGTGGTTAGACTGTTTGAAGATAGTGTGGGCCCATAACCTGTTAAAATAATAGGTGTGCTCGTTTTCACCATAGACAATATCACTATATTGTCACCCAACCATAGGCACAAGGCCACCCTTGAGCACCTTAACCTTGACAACTAGAATAATTCTGGAAGCAAACACTAGAACAGATAGCCAACCAAGATATGTACCTCTCTCCAAAGCTAGCGTACCAAGCAGAGAAACCAAAACCATAAGCCAAATACCAAGTCACTATTGTAGCAGTTGCAGCTCTCCTCCAGTCATGCACACCACTAGCCTTTATGAAGTCGTGAAAGTGAGTGTGTCCAAATGAGCTTAAGCACCCTCTATTTATAGTGCTTCAAGTCACTTAACTGGGCCGACTTCTCTTCCTGGAGGCTAATAACTTAATATTAGATTTTTTCTTGAGCCGACTTGTCTTCTAGGATTCTTATCCAACCGTTTAGGGTCTCTCTAACTTCCCAGAATATTCTAGTCTCGTCAAAGGTTACACGTGGAGGTTAATACCTCTGACCGCTACCGTAACATCAACAAAAAAAACATAAACATTTAACAAAGTTAACCCAAAGAAATGATGGAGTTGGGGTTTGGGCTTACCTCTTTAGCTCTAGAAACTTTAAAGTTGAAACTTGAGACAGATGGTTTCCCTTTTTCTCTCCTCCAAGCTCCTCTTTGCTAACTCTTCCAATCTCTCCTTTGCTCTCTCGTCCAAGCTCTCACAAATTTGCACTCTCCAAGCTCTCCTTTGCTCTCTCCTCCTCTCCAAGCTCAAGCAAATATAGATGAAAGAATGAGGAGAATGGAGGGGAAATAGCTCCTTTATTCTCCTCTTTTCTTTCCCCTAAACCCTAAGCCTAGGGTAGGACCCACCCTTTTCAAAAATTATAAAAAAATGTGTCTTTTTTTTGTTATACATCAAAACGTCTGGGTCCCTCGTTGAAGCACGCGCGAAGCRTGCCCAAAGCTTTCCTAGAGCCCCATAAGAGTGCACTCCAAAAAATTTGGAGCGCCTCCTGGAGCATTGCACTCCCAAATTGGCAGAGAGCGATCATGAACATGCTAGGGCGTGCTCCAGGATTTCTGGAGTGCGCTTTGAGGCAGGCTTCCTAGGCGCTCGCTCTCAAAGCGGGCTTCCGGGCTTCGGAGCGGACGAGGGTGCTCTTGGTAACCTTGAAATGAACCTTGGCTTCTTCCTCTACTACTTTGTACTCATACAAAACTAACATGTTGAATATCAATGAATTGTCAAACTCTTTGGGCCACTCTGCTGGCACACTTTCTCTCCAAAATTTTGCTTAATCCCAGGCAATCCTATCGTTTTTGCAACCACCTTGCTATATGCACCCTTGGTATAGTGATCCTTCTCCAAATGCACCATTACTTCTTCTCCAACCTCGAAGAATTTATATCTTCAGTGCACATCTGCTTGTTCCTTATATCAAAACATTAGAATCTGAATATTTAATACCTCCACACAGTTTTACATGATGAAACACAGATATGCTCTCAATAGAAAATATGCAATATGTTCAAACTCGTGGTTGTGCAATAGAAAATGCTCAACCCCCATATATAATGAAATATAGAAAGGGTTGTGGCCTTTTGGTCACACCCAACTATGTATGTGTGTATGTGTGTGTGTGCATCAACACACTTAACAGAGACATTAGTCTGAAGCTAAGCGAGACTTGGAGACCTATTATGAACAAAATCAGAATACAATAAACATAGCATGTTTCTATCTTGCATATGATGGAAGCATATATGGGTATTCTAATAAGAAACATAATGTGTTTTCAGCTCGTCAAATAGTGGAGAATAGCATTTGGTTATAAGTGTATGAGAAGGCTGTTGCATATATTTCATATTCCTTTTGAGGTCAAATCCTCTCTTTTCAGGCCCTCCGACTTGTGTACAAATATGGATCTTATCTTTTCTTCTCTCATCCCCCTTCATGAAAGTGCCATCTTCTTCATGATGAACAATATCTAAATAGTCTAATATGTTGACTAAAAAATATATGAAGGTTCTCCTCATTACAATATGTTCTGACCTATCAAAAAGATCCATTGAAAAAAATATTGTCTAACAATGACTTCAAACAAGAAACATATGCAAGTGAAAGATATGCCAGAAACATCCTATCTCTAATAACCTTTTCAATCTTACCTTTAAACAAAACCTAGATTGCTACTTAGCTCTCATGTAAAATGTTTATCCCTTGATGAAAATTGGAGAATGCATTAACCATGAATGATCAAGTATAGTACAATATGAAAGGAGCGAATCACTGACAATGTGATAGTGTTATCTCTCAAACTCTACCCTAGGAGGAAAAGTCCTAACTTCAACAAAAGAGCCTAGAGGTACAACAGGCAATTTACCCACTATCACCTCGGTAGCCTTGCCCCACACTTCAGAGTCCAGACTATGGAAATTGAGCTACCCTACATTAGGGGTGAATCCCTAAAGTTCAATCCAAGCTAAATCGGTGTGAGTATTGATTAACTTAGATTGATCAAAATTATTAACCCAACAACCCTAATTGTTTAGAGATGAGAAAAGTAGAGTATACAAAGTGTTTTCTTGATTAATAAGAGTCCAACACAAGTTTGTTAAGTGAATCACCATTAATCATTGTGCTTGTGTTACGCTGGAAAACAATGAAAAGTATATAGCAAACAAGTTAACCAATTTTCTTAACATTCACATTCATATGCTTTCATGAGTCACAAGGAGATTTGAATTAAAGACAATGTGAAAGTGCCAAAATATTTGCATCCACCATTCAACCATATGGAGTAGTGTAATGAACAATAGCGTCCATCAGAGTTATCTTGTAAACTTATGACAATGTAACCAACAAGATGTCATGGAAGATGTGTCATTCATTAAACCTCTTAACCATGTCTAGAAAGTTCATTATCAAATGTTGAAAACATACAGATGTAATCAGATTTAGGAGACTTAGTAAACATTTAATTAAATGGATTTAGGACATGTCAATACACGAGGTTAGATGGAAATTATTAAATGAATTGCTCCTTAATCTACTGCTGCTATGTGTCAGATCAGGACAGCAAGAGATTAGAACAGATTTCAGAGGAACATATGAGTATTCCAATAAATTATTTGTACCCAATCTGCTCATAAAATTATCAGTCCTAAACATGTAATAGAATCAGCACATACATGAAATAACAATCCATTAATGAGATTAGAATAAGAATATACCAGCATGTAATCAATAGAAGCGATCCCAAACTTGAAGAATTAGCAAAATGCTCAAGCTTTAGTGTGAAGTTTAGGGTGTTTTAGCTTAAATAAGTGGACTGTTTAATAAATTTAAGTGATGTAACGTGTATATCAGCAGTGAATAAGAGAGCTGTCTAGCTTTAATATATATCAAACAATGTGGATTAAGGTTGCACATGCTAATTGTCCATGCAAAATCAATGCCAAACACATTTAACGGATCCCAATGTAGGTAGATATGGCCAAAGACAGGTACATGGATCCCAATGTAGGTAGATATGGCCAAAGACAGGTACATGGATCCCAATGCAGGTATCCGGATCTCGAGGCAATGACATGGATTTCAAGGCATAGTGCATGGATCCCAATGTGGGACGCCTACCTATAATGACGCATCAAGCTTCAAAATAAGTCATTAGCCAACAAACATCAAGAAATATCCTCTAACAACAACTTCACATAGGTTAATAAATTACCTAAGTTTACCATGGCAGGACAACTTTTACCCCTATTACATGAGTCAATGCCTAGGAAAAAAGGTATTTCCTAAGTAATTTGGTTAGAGATAGGAGAATTTGATGAATAATTGATGGAAAAAGGAAGGGAAACTTTATATTTTGACCCTCAAAGTCATTTTCAATGATGTATGAGGTCTTTTCCTAGTCCAACTAGCCATTTTGAGCTACGAATCTTCAATTTTTGTACTTGTCAGCCTTTTAAGAGAGAGCTTCGCTTAGAGTTACCACCTTGGCACCTTTTATTACCCCCTTTTTACATTTTACTTTGATTTTTCTTAGTCCTTTTTCTTTAGATATGTGTTTTTAGCATAGGAGCTTGGGGCTGGGCAATTTTTAATGAGGTGGCATGGCTCTAGCTTCTTTATTTTTTCATTTTTAACATTATTGCTCTTCACTTCTAGATTTTTTGGCTTTATTCTTTACTTTGACTTACATTCTTCTTCATTTAGTACTCGCTGGATGACACTTGATAAGTCAAATATAAGCAGTAGTATTCATTTTATGAGCGGGATGGTAGTGAAGGGAAATGATCGAAAGTGTTAGACATAGTTAGGATATGGACACGCTACTAAACCAAATCACCACTAGTACAATTAGTCCTAAGTCAAGACAACATTTATCTAAGGACATGTCTTTCCATAGTAAAACGAAACAAAAGAATAACTGGGGGATATGAACAGGAGAGCTCATCCAATCAGCATCAACGCACCCCTAAGAGGGTAGTCTGGTAGTAGTTTCCGTTGAGGGGGCAACAAGCAGGAAGAAAAGGTGTCTTATTCCTTGATGTTTAATGTAAATAGTGTATTAAGTTACAGTAATGAATGGTTGATATTAAAGATGTACAAGTCAAAGAAAAGGACTAACTTATTTAATTCAAGTCTAGTACAAATGATCTGAATCATAACTAAGAAGCTCCATGCTGGATTCAAGTCGTACAAACTACAAAGTGAGATTTCAAATGGCAATTATCCTTTTTATTTTTGACCAAAAAAAGAAAAATTGATTCATTAATTACTACAACATTCAAAGAAAGTCTCCAATTTGACAGAATCTATCAAAACCAAAAGATACTGAGTGAAAAAAAAGCAAAAGATATACTTGTCTTAAATAAATTCTAAAAGAAGTCTATAAAGTCATCCTCCTATTGAAATTACAATTGTATTTATTGCAATCATGTTCCTTGATGTTGCAATGAAGGAAGCGATATAAGAAGGGAATGCATAAGATATTATGATGAGATTTGGTCAATGAATTTTGAGGTAGTTACTAACCTTCGGTTTTTCTTATAAGATCACCTATGAATGCTCCATTCTTTCGACAAAAGCCTTCAATTGCCTATGCCCATTTAGTAAGATAATATGATTATTCCCGCAATCCCAAAATCATTGACATTGTTTTAGCACTTGAAAAGAATTATCATGAATAAGTCACATATGAATAAATAAAAAGAACAACAATTACATTTCTAAAAATAGGTGACCTTTTACCAAACTAATACTGCCATGATATTTTGTCCAAGCATGACTTTTATCAATAGATAGAAACCATTACTTTCATGTGCTTCGATGCTTTCAAATTTTAGGGACTAAGGTCTTATCAAAATAACTACCTTTCACATTCTCTAATAAAACCAACTCAAAAAAAGTTTATATACATACTTCAAATTTTCTCTTTTTTACTTGTAAATGGGATTAGAAAAGAAAAAGAGATATTTCAACATAAAATCGATATCACTTCTAGATACAGTACAGTATACACAAGGACATAGATATGCATTGTGAAAGGATAGCCAACTAATTATTTGCATATACTAGATTCCAATGCATGCTGATATTTTTTTCTTGTATCTACATTTTTGTAGAAGGTGATTGTTTTCTAACATGTCATGGTGTAACATGATTGTTTTGTAACATGTCATGGTGTAACACAATGCAGCTATAGGCTACAGGGATTATGTGTGTACAACGTAACAAAATAAAATTAACATTACTCGCATAGAACAAAATTAACACAACATGACTTTTTCTTTATTCAAAATCTGGAAGGATCAAGCCTCTATCAACCTATAACATAAAATTTTACAAAAGGCTAGAAACCCTCTCTCTCTCTCTCTCTCTCTCTCTCTCTCTCTCTCTCTCCTCCATAGTTTAGTTATGATCGTTCGACTTTGAATCCTCCATAGATTTAGAAGGGGCTTTTGGCATGGAGAGAGAGAGGATCTCTTCACCATCATGCATACAGATTCTCCAATTTTTCCCTGCTTTTCCCATCGATATCACTCTTTCTCTTCTTCCTTATCAACAACATAACATCTACCTTGATGACAAGCACCCGCTCGATGATACAACTGCTTTGTTGGTAAATTGCTTGTTAGCGATCCCCTTGTGTGCATGACTATCTTCTCAACAATCATCCTGTCAAAGACACCATTGTCATTCAATGCTTTGTCAACGCTTCCTTTATTGGCAACATCCATGTCAACCAACTCCTTGTAAGCAATGTTGTTGTCAACACATCTCTTGTCGGTAATATCTTCACGAACATCAACAAACCCATGCTTGAGACCTCTCCATTACTTTCCTCAACACCAACAACGCATATGTCCTATATTAAT
Organism: Picea mariana; assembly: GCA_032191745.1. Lineage (NCBI taxonomy): Eukaryota > Viridiplantae > Streptophyta > Pinopsida > Pinales > Pinaceae > Picea > Picea mariana. Next base: position 14,475 of record JASDQU010224384.1, on the reverse strand, counting down.
AGTTATTATGTCAGCAACATCTTTTTCGACCATTACTTTGTTAGCCACGCACTCTTATGAAGCAATTGGACTAACCTGTAATTAATCCCTTTGTAGCCTATCATAGGCTTTTGCAAAATAAAACTGAAAACTACATCAAAACAAAAAGTGAAACTTGTTTTTGGTTGTGCAAGATTTCCAATCCGTAGAGGATGCTAGACCATCAAACTTTCCTAGTAAGAAAAGATGTAAGCATCTTGCTCATAGGATTGGTGAAGAAAACACATACAAAAAGTCTTTGTTCTGCTAACCTCCATTGCTAAACATCCATACCACCTCTTTCACACCTCTATCAGTCCAATGAAATAAACATTTCCTAGTAACCTTCTCTCTTGTAGTTGCGCTTTTCTCATCCTTCCTTTTCTCTTCAAACTTTTCTTCCCTATCTACAACCGACCTCTTTTTAGAAGCATTTCCTTCTTCCTTCTCTTTTGTTTATCCTTCCTCTTACATTCCAAATTTTTCTATTGTAACTCTCTTCTAACCTACACTTGCGCTTCCTTTAGAAAAGTTTTTCCCTCATCTCTCGAACTTGCTTCTTGATTTCTCCCCTTACCATTTAACACTTCTCTCATCTACAACTCTGCCATCCTTTTGCATCACAGAAACACTATAACTATTTGACATCTCTTCTTCTTTCATAAACTCTATGACTAGGTACAACATCACTCTATGCCTTCTCCTCTTTCTTCCTTCATGGAGTGCAACATTATATGGTGATTCTCCTTCTCTTCCTTCAATGGATGCAAAGTATACCTCTCTACATCCTTCTCGAACTGGGAAGTATTCCTTCTACCATCGTGGAAAACACCTCTATTATACTGCCATGGTCTTCCCAAAAAAATATGACATGCATCTATGGGAAAAATATTACATGAAAACCTATCATTGTAATCTCAAATATGGAAATAAATCATACATTGCTTCAACACAATGACCTTATACCCTTTCTACAACCAAGCTACCTTACGCACATTTGAGTGAGGCGTAAACTTCAAATTCAATTTATGAACAGATATGTTCAAAACTACATTCTCTACGCTACCTCCATATACAATTAAATTACAACACTTACATTCAACTTTGCAATTGATCTTAAAAATATATGCCCCTCGACTTTGGCTCTTTCACAAACTCCTACTCTAACAACAACATTTTTTATCACATTAGATTCTCAGCTTTCTCTAACTGCACTTGGGTAACCTCTTCTTCGGCTGTTGATTATGTTGTTTCAGCAACATGCGCTCTCACATATTGTCTTTGTCCATTTCTTAGATTTTCTAGACACTTAAATGTTGTTGCCGTCCTTATACACACTTGCAAACGTGAGTTAAGTCCAACTCACTTAGTGTGTCCTTGGAGGCACAATGCCTAGGCTCAAAGCCCATTGTCAACTCGACTTGAACCTCTTCCGTCTAGGCTTACTCCTAGGGAAGACAAGGGGGGTAGACCCTGTAGAAAATCCAGGTCCTATCAGCAAGACTTCTTGGTCTGTCTTTGACCAAGCAAAGTCACTAAGTTTCTGCTGTCATAAAATGTTTTATTGCTGTTTTATAACAGNGTGTCCTTGGAGGCACAATGCCTAGGCTCAAAGCCCATTGTCAACTCGACTTGAACCTCTTCCGTCTAGGCTTACTCCTAGGGAAGACAAGGGGGGTAGACCCTAGTTACTAGATGAAGTTAAAAGTTAAATTCTAGGAGTTGATTTTAGTTGATTAAGATTTGGGGGAATCTAGCCTATATGCAAAAGCAACAATGCAAAGTGCAAGTCTTTCAATGCAAAAGAAGTCATTTCCCTAAGTCCTCTAAGACTAGTGCCTAAGATTGGGCAAGGGGTCAACTAAGTGTAAGGGAGTTTCATTTTACAAAGATTACAACAATAAATACAAAAGAATGCTAAATACAAGATTACAAAATTAGACTAGATACAAAAGAATACAATAACTAACTATCCACAAAGTTACAATTAAGTGATACAACAATGAAGATACAAGATATATAGGTTGTACAAGCAAGATAACTAACCAAGTAACTAACTTGTGAAAAGACTTGATGTGCATGTAAAGGAGATATGCTCAAAGGTAATACAACCACAACACACAAGCCAACTATCCCAACAAGAGTGCCTCCAAGGGATGCACAACGCAAGGGGAAGCCTTCAATGGCATACACAACCACAAGCTCCAACAATGAAGAAGCCTCCAAGGGATGCGCAACTTCAATGAAGGAGACCAATCACATCAAAGATTAGACTTAAACTCAAAATTAAAGCATGAAAGAATGCCTTCAAGAGCTAGAGCGCAACTTTTAAACCACTTAGTTCAATCCACAAATGCTTGTCAGCCTTGAAGTAAATTGCATAAAAGATGAAAATTTTAAGTGCTTGCAAGAGTGTACTAAAGCATGAACCACATAAGATGTATCCAACAAGATTGCCCAAGGTTGAGAGAATTGATTTTAGGATTATTAAGTTATTAAGTTAGAAGTGAATCCTAGACTAAGTGACAACCCAAGAACTCCCCTCGCTTGTACCAAAAGAGTTGTTGCGTGCTCAATAAGTGAGGCAAACAAGGCCACACCCTAGCTCCACAGGTCAACGCAGGAATAGAAGTATTCCACAGGGAAGACGCCAAGTGCCGTGAGATTGTCCTCGATCTAGCACCCCCCGTTTCTTCCTTAAATCCCCTTTTTGTTGGAAAAGTTCGGACAGTAAAAGGTGACCTATTAAGCTAGTTGATTTTAGATCCTAGGAGACTAAGGTAAATTGAGTTAGCTTAAGTTAGATTAAGTTAAGGTGATTGCAAAGTGTAGTGGTGTGTAAGAAGTGCTTGCAAGATAAACAAAGTACTTGAAAGATAATGCAAGGAAAGTAAAGTACTAGAAATAAATTCCAAGATAACTCAAGTGCATGAAATAAACCACAAGATTATACAAGGTTCCAAGATATGAAAGTAAAGTACTTTAAAGATTTAAACCATTAAGAAAATGTACTTGAAAAGAAAGATGACTTGCAAGAAAGTAAGGTGTTGGGAAAGATAAATTGCTAAAAATGAAATGTGCTTGAAAGTAAAGTGCCCAAAATAAAGATAGCTAGCAAATGCAAAACAAGATGAGCAACTTAAACCATTATGCCTCCATGGGCCTAAACTAGCACATGATTACTTCTTAGATTAGATTTAGATTATTAACCATGTGAAAGAAAGTAAAGCATGCACTAATCTAGCCTTACGATTTTGGGGGTTGGCAAAGCCAAGCACACTCCAAGGTGTAGGCAAACAATTAAAATTAAAAATACTTGAAAGAAACTACTCTAACAACCTCAAGCAAGTGCACAAGATGGAGGACAAAGCCTTCCTGTTTTGTGCACAAGTGGGTTCAAGAACTTGAAAGGAAAATCTTAAAGTAAATCCTAGCCTTTCAACCTTGTCCTATTGACAAGTGGGGCAAACCAAATAAAGTAAAATGCAGTAAATAAACTCTACTTCCTAGCCTCACGGTTTTGGGGGTTGGCTGGACCAAAACACTCACCAATATGTAGGCAAATAATTAACAGAAAATTGCAGAAAATTAAAAGTAGAGAACTGCAAGCCCTTTTGGGACTCCCTTGGGCTTGCTTACAATGATTAGAATAGAGAAGAATGAAGGATATTATGTTACCCAACTATTGGAGGTTGTTCTTGAGCTTTGTATGGCCCCAAAAGGCCTCTTGGACACATCCTTAGTCACTAACCTRCAAAAACCCAGCAAGCAAAAGCTTGCTAGAAATGYTGCAAAAGTGACAACAATGTTCAGAAAATTTATGTTTTTACACAGAAATTTTCTGCAGAAAATTACAGCRATATATAATGATAAATGTGACCTATCCTATGTGTTAGAATACCCAATCAAATGATGGAAAAGAACAGAAATGAAATGCAGAAATTTTAGAGGGTGAAAAAGGGTCAAAAGGGAAGATTTCCATATCTGAAATCTTCTCTTAAAACCCTAGATAATCTTGCCAAACTTCCWAGCTAAGCTACAAGAAACAAGAGGAATGTGAGTAGATTTAGAGATTAGCTCAAAATACTTTGAAACAATAACTAGAAACTCATTAGATCTATGGCAATACTATCATAAACCTAYACTARCAAAATACTTTSCTAAAAATTCCTACCATATATCTCAAAGCATGCATAAGAARAATGAAAGCAAATGAACAAGATCACCTCATGTAAAATATGGCACCAAGAGTACTCTTAACACCAATTGCCTCCAAAGATTTCCTTTATTGATAGTAAAAGGTTGTTGCAAATATTTGCAACAAGCTTCTCTCCAAAAAACTAGAGCACAAATGAGAGAGAGAGAAGAAAGATGGGAGAGTATGGGGAAATTTGGGTAGACCAACACTAGCAATAGAATTGGTGGGGTCACCTGGGAGGCAAGAGTAACCCCTCTTGGATGAACTCCAAGTGTCACTCTCCAACAAAAAATGCCAATCTCAAGGGGGGCGCACTTTTAGGGTTTTGGAGAAGTGGGGTGTGAGGGATGAGTGAGGGGGGATGGGAATAACCTTTTAGCCCACCCAATCATCCAACTTAGATGCTAGGAGGGCGCACTTAGGCTTATGGGGTTTATTTCCCATTAAGTTTTGACTTGGGTTAGGTTGCTCATCAAGGGGGGTGCAACTCACTAGGGAGTAAGGTTGGTATGATGTGAATGCTAAGTGACGGGGTGTAAAAAGTTTAGGAAAGGGGTTAGGATAGCTAAGGTATGAGTTTGGGTAAGTTCTCTCACCTTTTCTCTAACCATTTAGCTCAATATTACAAAAATTGACATTTTGACTATGTCAAGACTAGCAATTAAATTGTTGTTTTGGACTAACTTAGACTCCTCATGGACAAACACCTAGCAAAACTTGTCCAATTGAGCTGAAACTTGGTCCAAGGGTGTAGGGGGTCTCATTCCATTTCTTTTGAGCACAAATACCCCTATCAAAAGCCCAAAGACCTAGTTTTTACATTTTTTATCAAAAGTTAATTAAAACTACCAATACTTAGGCAATTTTAATAAATAAATAAAATAAAAATAACTATCTAGACTCGACGGAATTCTACAAAACTTTAGGAGATCTCTAACATGGTCATTTACAACATTCCTAGACACAAGCTACCAGAGGGCTAGACCATTAGAATGTCTTTCACCACTTTCGAGGAATTATTTATGGGAGTGAAAAACTCAAAGGAAATTAATAAGGCTGGTCAGGCCAAATTAATANAAGGGTGTAGGGGGTCTCATTCCATTTCTTTTGAGCACAAATACCCCTATCAAAAGCCCAAAGACCTAGTTTTTACATTTTTTATCAAAAAATAATTAAAACTACCAATACTTAGGCAATTTTAATAAATAAATAAAATAAAAATAACTATCTAGACTCGACGGAATTCTACAAAACTTTAGGAGATCTCTAACATGGTCATTTACAACATTCCTAGACACAAGCTACCAGAGGGCTAGACCATTAGAACGTCTTTCACCACTTTCGAGGAATTATTTATGGGAGTGAAAAACTCAAAGGAAATTAATAAGGCTGGTCAGGCCAAATTAATAACCTGAGGAAAAAAAACACTCAATGAAAGGGACTCCTCTAATGATGAAGTCCTAAGGCAACTGACCTAACTATGATCTATGCAGACCCATTACATTATAATCCCACACAGGGGAGTAGAAATTTCATTACAAAAAGAAGTGTTGAAGGCCAAAACTACCATGTAGAACCAGTAAGTCTCTAACTTGGTAGCACCTGATGGTGTATATCTTCATGGTACATGGAGTTGACCCCTAGTTGAAATAGGTGGTCAACAGATGTCATTGCACTCCACATCTAAAACGAGTTCCAATAAATCTACCACCTCTACCTTTGCCTCTTGTTGAACCCCTTCACCTACCAACATCATACCTTTTTCCTACAACTTCATCTATAGTGTTCATATTGGCCTCGTCATCCTCCTCTCTTGGTTGTCCTCTTCCAATTGTTTCACTTCTTCTTTCTCTCAAAGTTTGTTGCTTCCTGGCTAGCTTTTGTTCAACCCTCAAGGTTAGTTGATAAGCCTCAGGTATTAAACAAAAAATTAACATATTAAATTTGACTTGAATATGAAATGAACAAAGTTCATTTATTGAATATGACCAAGGTTCATTTACTAAATATCGAATGTAAAAAGAACATTAGGTTAAAATCCATATAGGACAAGTAATAAATCTTTTTAATAGTGAATGAGAGAAAGGTTGATGATAGAATGCCATGTGACAGTGTACTTATAACATTGAATGACAGTGTACTTATAGCATTGACTAGTCACAATGGATGAGGGGACATGTCCCTTGATAGTTCATGTCCTTTAGATAGGATGTGTCGTTTCGTTTCAATTATCATTGTTAAAAATAAGCAGCTGCAAGAGCCATTCTCCGAGAGGATGGCAAAGACCCTAGCTGAGATCTAGGACCCCAGTACACTCCTGGGGTTCTTGGTCTGGGACCAAGCAATTAGAGCCATGGAAAAAGACCCTAGTGAGGGCCTTCAGTGTATTGTTGGGGTTCTTGGTCAAGGACCAAGCAGTTTGATGATGCAAGTCCCTAGATGTGTTATAGGGCCCCTCGATGTGGTCCAGGGAATCTTTGCCCCATTCTTGGATTGATCCTTGGTTGTGTACCTTGGTGGATATGATCCTAGTGGTGATCTAGGGCCCCCAGATATGTTTTGGGGTATCCTGGTCTACGACCAGGCAGTTTCTTGGTTAAGTACCAAACAGAGACGGTGTGTGATCTTCTTCTCTCCCGAGATGGTCCATGAGACCTGGGAGCAGTTAAGAAGAAGGACATGATCACATCATTGACCTTCCTCTTATGTTGGGATGATAAAAGCTTGTAAGTTATATCATGAGACCTTAGTAGACATTTTGCCATTGAAGAAGASCCCCTTGACTTTGTCTTRTTATTGTTGCTTCCCCTTGTTTGAGCCACGTCCTCCTTATTGTTTATGTGGTGTGGGACTTTGCTAGCCCCTTGATTTGTTGACTATTCAAATTAATATTCTRTAATTAAAATATTAATTATTTTATTTTGTTTTGTTTAATTGATTGGGTTTTAACCTAACCCCTAATTTAGGGCTATTTTGCTAACCCATTTCTAACTACCAAAACTATATAAGGAAACCTCACCCCTCACTCTCTCACTCATATATTTCTTCCTCAAATCTTTCTCTTGGTCTGAAATTTGTTGTGGTTTCCTTCTTGTWTCAGTTTGGTTTGGGTACGRCCTACTTGGACAAATCCTCTTGTTGGGTTTTGTGATTCGACCCTCTTGGATCTGATTTTCTGGTTGAGTGAGTGGTGTGGCCCTCCCTTGGGTTTGTTTCTCTTGTTGTTTGGTGTTGCGGCTCCTTCCTTGGGTTGGTATAGGGTGCAGCTTCCTTCCTTGGTCTAGTACAAGTGCTACGACTCCCTCCTTTGGGTTTTTATAGTATTGCGACTCTCTCCTTGGTGGTCGGTATAGGGTGTGACCCTCTCTTGCTGACTCCTAAGGGTTTTTCTCAGGTTATCGTTGTCACATGTACTGTCACATGTACTTGAGTTGTCGTTGTCTCCTTGATGTTTGTTGTTGTTGTTGCACATGTTTGATGCCTCTGTCCTATCTCTAATGCCACCTATATTGTTGCCTCTGCTACTGTTATGTTTTTTTGTTTTGGACAGTTTTTTTTGTTAAGGCTGTAAGTGGCCCTTATTTTGGACAGTAGTGTCCTTGCCTCGGCCTAGTATTTATTGTTTGGTATGATGACTAGTTTTCTTATATTTACCCTAAATTCTTCTTGGCAAAATTGTTCACAAGTCCATGATGAGATCTACCCCTGAGGGTTTGACCCGTGACTCTTATAGCTCTTTCTGAGCATACAAAAAAAAGGATAACAGCAAGCTAATCAGGTAAATTTGTTCCTCGTTTTTTTCTAATATAATGTTCAGATCTGTTCTTCGTTTGTATTAAGTTAATGTTCGGATTTGTATTGTTTTAATGTTCAGATCTGTTATCGCACAATTTGTACTTGCCCAAAAGCCCAAGACAAGTGGATACAGAATTGGCGTAACTAGGACTAACCTATCACTCTCACCTTAATAGGAAATCCCTTTATATTTAGGAGTATGTCAAGACCACCCGAGGAGAGACGTCCCCAGTGACCTTGGGGTTTGAGAAGGCTAAGGCAAGTAATCATAAGGAAATCCTTCCCCTCTCACAGATCACTCAAATCAAATGGTTCTTTATGTCTTATAGAGATGAAGCA
>JASDQU010224380.1:0-11166 GCA_032191745.1 Picea mariana | reverse complement strand
AGCTGCTGCAGCTAGCAGATTTCGGTTTTGGCTTGGACTATCTCTTGGTTATGGTTTGGACTCTCTGATCAGCTCTTGCTCGGTGCGCTATCCTTGGGGAAAAGTGCTCTACCCTTTGTTTGGCTATATAGCCTAGGGTTTGCTTCCGGAATGGTTCTCTATCAAGGTTAAGGTGCTCGGAGGGTGGCTTCGGCCTATGGTTGGGTGACAATAGTGATATTGTCTATGGTAAAATGAGCACATTCTAACATTATGGTGGGAGATTTAACATTAAGTATGGTGGGAAGAAGTAATGTGGTCCATAAGAAGGTGTTATTGAATGAATCTCATGGTGTATATAGTGAGTTGATGTAGCGAGAGAAGGAAGTGGGTTAGGGGCCATGTCGAAGAAGATTTAACATTGATCACTACCAATTCATACAACAACAAAAATAGAATATATTAGTGATATGAGGACGTGGCATGGAAGGTAGCATGGCATTGATATGGCAAGAGTGCTTGCCAACTGGGAGGTGTTGACTTGTGGTAACTTGAAAACCAAGCATTGTCATGTTATTCAGGCAATGGCAAGTAGGTGGTGTTGGCGTTGGAAGTCACTCTTGGATTGCAGCAGGAGCAGAGCCCGACGCCCATCAGTTTATGTCACGATTTTGTTTTAAATGGGGTGATCGGATGTGAGTGAACTCAGAACAGTATCATTTAACTCAGAAAACTAGGCCATAAATGCACAGGGAAGTGAGGGCCATAACTAACTTCAGTCAGGAATTTGAGTTAAAGCGAGAGTAGAGGGAAGACTAGGGAGAAAAGAGGGGAGACTGCTCTGGGCATTAGGCCTTCCAGCAACTCGGGAAAGAAAACGAGACACTAAAATGTGCCTAAATGACACTGTGATAACTGCACACTGATCAAACCTATCATACTATGCAACCACGACCATTCGGCTAGATCCTCCAATTTCGAATCATTCAGTGTAAGATGAAGAAGATAACGTGGGAGACTGCTTAAGACTGGTGCAGAGATTGCAGTGATCAATCATACGTCATCCTACAATGTGTGACCCTCGGCTGGATCCTCCAATGCCGAGTGTTTTAAACAGCTAACAAACAAAATAAAAAGGAAAGAGAAGCTGACTTCCATTAATTTGACAGTCTCAAATCAAAATACATAACTAGAGCTTCCTCAAAAACTTTACAGTCGGGAGCTAAGCTCAACCATCGATCCTTTCAAAAATGGCAAAAATGCCTACATATACTCCTCCACTTTCGCCCAGCAGAGGCGTCTCAGGACTTTCAAGGTGTGGTGTTTCCTCAGTCAAATCTGGCCTGAACTCTTTTGTCAGACGTCACCTTAACTTTGCATGGCCTTTGCAGGGGAGGTAGCTGAAACATTAAAGGCTAAAATAACGTGTTCAGACTCCTCTGGTCAGACGAGGACTTGGCATGACTTCTTTGGAGAAAACCAGCGTATAGGACCATCTCGGGCAGACTGCCTGCCGGAACCTCCATGCTTTGCATTTAATGAGTGAGCCGAGGTTTCAACTACCTCCATCCACCTTCATTTATTTTTAACGAGGACCAAGTTCGAGGTCGAGTTGAACTGATCTCTAGAGAACGCGGTGATCCCTTCTGCAGCTAAACCCGACGCTTCGGCCCTTTGCGCAGTTCTTTCTATCGCCCCCAAGTGACCACGTGCTGTGACCCTGTGCCTATCTTCAAATGCGCTTTCGGCATTTCGCGTTTCGTGGATGGGAGGAGGCTGCTCCTTGTGCTTCAAAGTTACGAAAGGCGAGGTGGCGACATAGCCTAATCGCGCGCCACGTACCCCTCCTTGATCGGGCGGCCCGGATCATTTCGGCGAGATTGTGGGCCTGGGTCCTGGATGCCTTTGGCACTTCGCGTCTCGCGGCTGGGAGGAGGCTGATCCTCGTTCTTCAAAGTCGCGATGCGCGAAGAGGCGATAGAGCCTAATCGCGCACCACGTGCCCCTCTTTGATCGGATGGCCCAGAACACTTTCGGCGATACTGTGGGCTCGACATTAAAAGCTCTTTGCATTTCGTGACTCGTGAGTTCGTGGGTCGAAGACCCTCGGCTCCTCTTTTCCAAAGTCCCGAGGCGCGAGATGGCGATACGGGTATAGCTCTTCTTATTGTCAGCGCCCTCCACACGTAACCGTCGGCCAGGGCTCAAGTGCTAGCACCTCTCGCAGCTCGCGACCTTGCGAGTTGGAGTGTCAAACTTTGGCATTCTCCCCCTGCGAAGTCCCGAGACATGATGGTCAGCGATGGTTGACTCCCCTTGCGAAGTCCCGAGACGTGATGGTCAGCGATGGTTGACTCCCCTTTGAACACTTCTCATAACTCGCAATCTCGTGAGTTGGAGGGTAGAGCGTTCGTGCTCCCCTTTTACGAAGTCCCGAGACGCGAGATGGCGATACGGGTATAGCCCTTTTATTGTCAGTGCCCTCCCCATGTAACCGTCAGCCAGGGCTCAAGTACTAGCGCCTCTCGCAACTCGCGATCTCGCGAGTTGGAGTGTCGAACTTTGGCATTCTCCCCTTGCGAAGTCCCGAGGTGCGATGGCTCCTTTCCTTTCCACAATTCTCGTGATTCACGATCTCGCGCAACCAACGGATATGGTCCGCCCTCCGAACTCACGAATCCCGAGTTCAAGAAATAATCACACGCTTAAACTAATCGCGATCAACGGCCCTTGTAACTTCGCGAGTGCTCCACGGGGAATTTCGACCGTTCACTTCCTTGAAAACTTTTGCGCTATACTTGGCGCGACTCGGCTGACTGCAATTACCCACCGACTGTTGTTCTGCTCCGTCGATGAATCCTTGCCGTTGAAAACAAATTGCTCGCTCGTTTGATTTTAAGCCCGAAAAGGACTTCTTCTGTGGGTTGCGCTCGTCGCTCATGGCTGCGGCCTTTGAATAAAACACACTCGACCGGTTTTCAAAACCCCCCGTTCTATGCATTTACACCAGGGGCTCGAAACCAGGAGAAAACACCATCTTGCAAGAATTTGCGCTAACAGGTGGAATATTAAATGTTGATGTACCAATGTTCCCTTGTCACCAATGACGGAGCTTGGACATCACTCACATGAAGAGGACAGGGTCACTTCAACTAATAGAACATTACCGAGTATCATCCATAGCTAAGTCATATGGTTCAGGTTCATGTTTGAGTTCGACAACAATGAAATTCAGTTTGAATTCAAATTTCTTGATAAGATTTTCCATTAGGTTCGTCCATATACATTTTTTCAAAATATAAATTATATTTTATAACATATTAAGATATCATATATACTTATATATTGTATATATAATAAATAACATTTAATATATTATATATTTAATAAATAGCATTTAATATATTACATATATTAATAACATTTAATAAGTTATATTTGATAGATACTATAATATATAAATTATGCTTTATAACATAAATGCTAAAATACTATAACACATAATATATAAAGTATACTTTACAAGAATGTTGTTGGGAGGGAAGGAAATATAGGGCACTGTTAGTAGGATTTCGGGTACAAAGCATTAGGTGTTGGAAAGTAGAAATTATTCTGTAAATATTGAGAGAAAAGTGAGAATTCCGCTTGTTGCCGCCTTATACACACCTAGGAGACGTGGAATAAATCTTCAATCCACTCGGTGTGTCGTTGGGGGCAAGTGAGAGTTAAGGTGTTGTCACCTAATCCTCAACTCCTCCGTCTAGGCTAACTCCTAGCAAAGCCAAGGGGGGTAGTCCCTAACATATATACTAAGGCTTGAACTAAACTTAGTACAAGAAATGAATCTAGGAGTTTATTCTTTCATTAACCAACATAAAACAAAAAATACAGAAATCAGTTATGCACCACGATATATATATATATCAAACATACACTTGCATAAAAGGATACTTAAGACACAATTGTTAGATGCAAGTGAATTCAAATTTGCTTCAAAGTAAATAACTGAAAATAATGTGAAGCATATGGTTTTGCAAAGTGTGTAAATGAGGCCAGTGCCTTAAAGGTATCTTGGGCAATGTAGAACGCTTATTTTATTAAGGTAAATTAATGGTAGATTAATGAAAGTTTGTGGGTCCTCTTTAGAGACTACTTCTTTGTTTGGAAACTTGCGGAGAACTTATCGAAGCCCCAGGGACCTCATCAGTAGGTTCACTAAAGGTGCCGGATGTCCAAAATGGGTGGGAAGCCAAGTCCCGAGAGGGCCCGCGTTACTTCACAGATCCCCTTTAGGTGTTTTCTCGCGCATTAAAGTAGCAACTTTTGAGATTTCCCTAATTATTCTATCACCACTGACCAACCCAGTGTGTATGGAACTTACTTCCAGCAGATCGAGATTAGCTCGCAACTGGAAGGGTCAGGAACCGCACTGGGAGCTGAGGAGAGTTGTTTATTTTAAACAAATAAGCAAAATACTGAAATTGAAAAGTTTCTTAATTACTAATGTCTTCACTGACTAACCTCTTTGGAGGAGCTGAGGAGACAGGTTATTTGGCAAATAAATTGCAAAATTGAGAAAACTGAAAATGAAAGCTAACTAAACAATTAAAGATTACTATGATTGAAATTGAAATCTAATCTATGAAGGTTGTGTATAGCTTTAAGACTATGAAAGTGATTCCTTTTACTTAATCTTTAGATCATGAGATAGATTAAACTTTAAACAAGAAAAAAGAAATCATGCATGAAACTGAACACACCACTACGTCGATTCCCCCCTTAGGGGGAAAGAAGAAAGAGTGAGGCTTCCTTAGCCTCACTTATTTTATTGATTTGCTTTACAATTGCCTTTCCTTTTTTTTTTTTGGAAGACTTGTGATCCTTATAACTTGGGATCACAAGTACTACAAGGTTTTCTTTGAAACTAGTCTTCAATGGTTCACTTTCGGGATCAAAACAACTCCAATCTTGGTCAAATCGGGCAGAGTTTCTCCCTCTTTATTCGATGACCTGCTAGAAAACAGTGAACAAATTAGCTCAAATTCACTTAAAAGACACCTTTAAAAGTGTCTCAAAAAAATGAAAACTTAAACTCAACTTTTCTGCAAATTTTTCTAAGTGTAAAAGAAGATTTTTTTGGAATTATAGACAACTTAAGAATCTAGAAAAATGCTCTCTTTAGTTAGCTTTATCTTGCTGTTATAAAACAATAAGTAAAAGCTACTAAGTAGCTCGAGCTAAGCAATTAAAACACTTTACTTTTTGCTTAAAGAAATATGAATAAAGAACATGCAAAAAGTGAATTTTACTCCTAGATCTAGCTTTGATTATGAGATGAAACTTTTTCCTAGATCTAGAAGGTCATGCATGCATAAGATTTCAATTAGTTTAACTTTAAAAATGAACTATTTTTGCATGCATAACAGAAAGTAATTAAAGAGGAAACTGAAATTTCAGAAAGAGAAATAGAGAATGAGAGGGTCTTCTCTTTGAAACTTGAATTTTGGGCTATGGGGTCACTTGATCAATGAAAGAGGGAATTGCTTGTTGATCTCTTGAAGAAGTTGAAGGATGGATCTCCTATCCCACTCTCCTCCAAGCTTGAGTAATCTGTTTGATCTTATCCAATCCTTGCAAACACTTGTTAGAAAAAAATATTTCTTACAAAAGGGACTTGGAAAACACACATTAGTTCATTGGAAAAATATGCATCTTTTAAATCTCTGAATATAGGAAGATAATAGGATCTAAGCAATAAACAAATTGAATAAATCCTATCCTATTATGTATTAACACACCTTCAAGGCTTTATATGAAGTAGATATACACAAAAAATTGAATCAAATACCAAATTACCTCAAGATCATGCACATTTGTCCAAGCATCCACACATTACAACAATGACCATAGACCTCCAAAGTCTTTTATTCAATCTTTCAAAAGAGTAATACAATAGTGTTACAATAGCAAGCATCAACTCCCAAGCTTCAACTAGCTTGTACAATGGGTGGAGTGCTTTACTTATAGTAAGAGGGGCGCACTTCCCAAGGCAAATCCGTGTGCCACATGTGAGGGGCGCACTTCTAAAGTGAGGACAAGTGGAAAGGTAGGAGGGACGAGTTGTAGCTCTCCCCAAGTGCCAAGTATCATAGGGCTGCCACTTTGCAGCAGTTAGGTGAAGGAGAGGGCGAATCATAGATTTGGGAGAGGATCTCCCTTTGAGAATGCGCCACTTCAAGGGAGAGGTGCGCACCTTCTTTTGAGCACATGCTCTTAACCCACCATACATACCATGTGCATAGCCTTTGACCAATATGAATCATCCTATCGCTGCCACCTTGCCTTTTGGGCCCTTAACTAATCCAAAACATGTCCCCACATGTTTTCCCAAATTTAACATTTGCTGATTTTATTTGATTTTTTGGGGTTTTTTGAGTAAAATTGATTTTTAAGTGATTAAAATCACTAATTTTACTCAACCAACTAGGTACTTAGGTAATATGGGTGCTTTAGGTCCAAAAATGAGCACCCCCAAGGCATATAAAGTCTCCTAGTACCACTTTTTTAATACAACTTTATTTTTTAATTAAAAATTCCCTTTTTGCGGAAAAATTTTAATTAACTGAAAAATTAAAAAGAACCTAAGGGGGACTTAGCACATTTCCATACGACTCTAGGAGTATGTTTAGCATGGTAATATACATTAGACACTAGGCTTAGATCCATGCTCAGGCCTAACCATGAGTATATATTCCAACTCTGGAGGGATTGAGTGAAAAAACTCATAAATTATAAATTGCCTGAAAACGGAAAACTATAATTAAAAAGTAAAAAAAAACACTCCAGAGTAACAACTCATGCCTAAGTCGAAGGTGGCTAAGACCTTTTACAAGTTCATCATGCAACATCTCTTATTACAATTTTTATGGAAAAATGTGAAAAAGTTGGTCTTTATTGATCRGTTGAACTTYTGAWTCACYGAGTTTTGAACAATAATGTTCAATCTTTGGCGGCTCACTGGAAGTCCATCCTAGGTATYGAGTCTTCACCTTTCCATCCTTTTTCCACACAAAAATATTTAAACTGTTAAAATAATTTTGAGAAGGAATGTGCTCTATTATTGGATCACAAATTGCAATACATAAAGTTGATGCTATATTCAAGGAGAGAATATTCTTTTCCAACCCTATATTATTCCAAAGATCTTGTTATAACATAACACAATGTGGCAGACTTATAAAATAAGCTCATCAATAACAAACCATTTGAGCATAACAAGCTGTCATAGCAAGGTTGATTAAAAATACCAAGCCAACCAGTAATTCTTTGGCACCACACCTGCCACTGTTGAAGATTGAAATAAAAACACAATTGTTTAACATTATTTCATCAAGAATAATAACATGCTTAGGAACCAAGATGAAGCTTAACCAAAATTGAAACCAATTGGAACAAATGTACTCATGAATCCATAATCACAATGACACTAAGATCATACTACATTTAGTTACCAGAGGAAAGGCCATGCTGCAGGATTACCAAGAGTGTTGCATCTACTTGATAACAACGAAGATCAGATTTTGGAAGAAAAACCATGATGTAGAGCTATGACAGCTATGGAAGACATGTTTTGTATCTATCTGAAACTCTGATGTGATGAACCAGAAATCCGTGATCATGTAACTGGAGGTAAAATGAATGTCAGAAGAGTATTCCAATACCCTTAAGCCATAAATCCAGTCATAAATTGTCAACTGTTGGCTCCCTGAGTGATGAGTAAATACCGAGTGCAGGAAGTTGAAAGTCTGATGGAGAGAGTTGTTAGATTTCGAACACACCTCAGGTCTGGTCTAGGTTCTCAACAACATACACACAAATTACACAATCTGAACGGTGAACATAAACACACTGAGATGTCTAACATCTTAGCACAGCGGAAAATACAACCAACAATTGAATCATACACAAGTACACAGGAATTTAATTCCCAAATCACTTGTTCTTAAATTCAGAACAATGGGCTCCCGTACCATGGACAATGACCCAATTTTCTTACACAGAAAAATGCCAAAACAAGGAAATCATACACTCAGAAATCCTTACTCTTACTACTGATGAAACCCTCTCAGTTTCTGTGCCAAAATATGCTCACTGTTCAGTCCTCATAACACACCTCAGGTCTGGTCTAGGTTTTCAACAACATACACACAAATTACACAATCTGAACGGTGAACATAAACACACTGAGATGTCTAACAACTTAGCACAGCGGAAAATACAACCAACAATTGAATCATACACAAGTACACAGGAATTTAATTCCCAAATCACTTGTTCTTAAATTCAGAACAATGGGCTCCCGTACCATGGACAGTGGCCCAATTTTCTTACACAGAAAAATGCCAAAACAAGGAAATCACACACTCAGAAATCCTTTCTCTTACTACTGATGAAACCCTCTCGGTTTCTGTGCCAAAATATGCTCACTGTTCAGTCCTCAAAACTGCTCAAAAGTTGCTCCAAAAAACCTGCCGCTGGAATGGCTGTTCCAGTCCTCAAAACGACCCTCTATAACAGTCCTAAAGGCTGACTGTTAGACTGTTGTTACAGTCCTGTAACATCCTCAAATCTCAGCCTCAATTTCTGCCTCAAAACTGCTATGTTGTCAAAGCCTCATAATTTGCTTTACCATCCCCTCCAATCCTGCTGTTCTAGCTCCAAAAATCTGCCCAGATCACCAGCGGCTGCCCTCCCTTGGCTTCCTGCTGCCACAAGGGTGTGCAACTACTTGTTCTCAGCAGACCAAGCCCCCCTTCCACCTGCGGCTTACCCACGGGTCTCTTCCTTTGCTGGCTGAGCCGTTCTAAAAGCCTGCGACTGAGGTGTCAAGGCTGCAGCCCTCTAGGACTTCCCTCACAGACCTGAGGCTAGGGTTTCCCTTGGTTCCAGCTGTCTAAAATTGCAGAACTCGGCCCTCTCAACCCTCCTTTCTTCCTCAAAAATTCCCTGGACTGAGGCCTACACCTTTTCGCCAAGAATGAAACTCACTTTGACTCTTGCTCTTCAACTTTGCATTAGATCTCTTATTTATACAAGTCTAAGGTGGAGTTAGAAGACCCTAGATTGACTTTAGAAGTCCCTTCCACAAACTCAACATTAGATTGGGTTTCTCACAAACCCACAAAGCACATCAACAAGTCCACAAAGCCCATTGACAAGCCCACAAAGCCCTCACCTCAATATACAAGGGGTTTTCACCAAATGAAAAGTGCAACGTGGTGCCAACGAAGATTCCCACATGCCTGACACCAAGGCTACTTGTGGGAATACCTCCCGATGCTACAAAAACATCAACACTCCTTCTTAACGAGGGAGGTATTCCATCCTCTATGATTTGGAAGTATCTCTGTCTCCCACACTAGAAGTAGCTCTGCCTCCTATACTGGATCCGCTACCACAACTGCTCCCTCTGACATAGAAGCAAGTCCTGTTGTATCAGTGGTTAAAAAAAGGGAGCAGCAAGAAGCAAGTAGGTTAATGGGGAGGTGTCTTTTCTGGAGTGACTTACCTCTCACCATCACCAGAAACAACACATTTTGGCAGTCGATGTGTGATGCCATTGCAGTTGTTGGCCCGGGGTTTAAAGCCCCTTCATATGAGGAGTTGTGGGGGCCTATTCTTCAAGCAGAGAAGAAGGACATCAATGCCAGGTTGGGGGAGTTCAAGGAATCATGGGAAAGCTTCGGGTGCACAGGGATGTTTGATGGATGGACAGATGGGAAGGGTAGGACTCTTCTCAATTTCTTGGTACATTGTCCTAAAGGTTCCATGTTCATAAAATCAGTTGATGCATCCGCACATGTGAAAGATGCAGCATTATTATGTGAGTTGTTGCATGGGTTCATCGAGGAGATTGGTGCACACCATGTGGTGCAAATCGTGACAGATAATGCAGTTAATTATGTGGTTGCTGGTAGGATGCTTATGGAGAGGCATGGCATAGTGTTTTGGACTCCATGCGCTGCACACTGCATTGATTTGACGCTTGAGGATGTGGGGAAAATTTCTTTCGTCAAGGAGGTGATTGATCAGGTGAAGAGCATCCCTAAGTACATATATAACCATGCTTTTGTTCTCAATCTCATGAGGACATACACCAAAGATAGGGAGTTGCGACGTCTGGCAATCACACGTTTTGCGACATATTTCCTCACCCTCCAGTCTTTGCTTCAATGTCAGTATGAGTTGAAGCAAATGTTTGTTTCTGGTGAGTGGCGTGATTGCAGATATAACAGGCGAGAGGATGGTAGAGCCATTGCTAGATTGGTGTACAGTGATTCCGTTTGGGAAGGAGTAGAAGAAGTTTGCTCCGTTGCTGAACTTTTGGTAAAGGTTCTGAGATTGGTTGATGGCAATAAGCCCGTAATGGGCTATTTGTATAAGGCCATGGATAAGGCCAAATAATCTATCCGAGCTTATTATGAGGGAAAGGGTACCCTTGGGTTCAACAGACAGATGATGATATGGGATTTGATTGATAGTCGGTGGACCAGAATGCTCCATCGACCCAATCATGCAACAACGCTTTTCCTCAACCCTGCAGTTTCCTACAAATGCAACTTTGACTTTGATGACGAGGTGATGGATGGCCTCTTTACTTGTCTTCGGAGGATGGTACCTGATGCTAACATTCGTGATGAAATAAATTGCGAGATAGAGATGTATAGAGAATGTGCTGGATTATTTGGGTTTGAAGATGCAGCCAGACTAAGGGTCCGTTTGATGCCACATAAGTCATTAGATTTATAAAATTCAATTATGTATTTTAAATTTCAAAATTTAAATTTTTATTTGAAAGTTGATTATGTTCATTATTTAAAACTTTAATGTGTTCTTTCTTTCTTATTTATTGCAGATGTTTGGTGGAGGAACTATGGCACAAAAACACCAAATTTACGAAAAATTGCCATTAGAATACTCAGTCAAACCTATAGCTCTTCGGGTTGTGAGCACAATTGGAGTATTTTTGACAAAATACACTCCAAAAGACGCAACAGGTTAGAAGTTAGAACTTTAACAAAGCAATTAGTCAATTACATTTATTGTAATTTAAATTTATAACCCTCAACACTCATCAAGTCTTTTATGACCCTCTTACAGGTTGGCATTCCCACGTCTTAATGACTT
>JASDQU010224379.1:0-17566 GCA_032191745.1 Picea mariana | reverse complement strand
CTGCAACTCACTATAACTCTATTGTAACTCTACTGCAACACTATGATGTAACTGTACTTTCTCCTTCAAATTTTGTGTTGTTACTCCACTTGTTGTTACTCACTATTACTCTGCTGTAACTCGCTATAACTCTGTTGCAACACTTTCTGTAACTCTGTTGCAACTCACTATAACTATGTTGTAACTCTGTTGTAACTGTACTTTCTCCTTTGAATTTTGTGATGTTACTCCACTTGTTGTTACTCACTATTACTCTACTGCAACTTGCTATAACTCTACTGCAACACTTTCTGTAACTCTATTGCAACTCACTATAACTATGTTGTAACTCTACTGCAACACTATGTTGTAACTGTACTTTCTCCTTCGAATTTTGTGTTGTTACTCCAAGGAGGCTACAATAAACAATTTTGAGAAATGGTCTTAAGATATCATCCATAAATCTTNATGTGTTTTTTTGAAAGTAATATTCCAAATTATTCTTTTTGTATATTGTCATATTGGTATCCTTACTTCTAATCCAACTTCATGATAACACATGCTTACAATATTTGGTTGATTAGTGCCTTGATTATATGTAGGGGATATATATATTACAATATATTACAATATTACGATATTACAAAGTAATATGGTAATGCCATATTACAATGTAATATGTCATTACCATATTACAATGTAATAGTAATGCCACATTACAATGTAATATGGCATTACCATATCACATTGTAATATGGCATACAATATGGTATACCATATTTCATGTAAAAAAAAAAAAAAATTAAACCTAAAGTCATCGTCGCACTATCAACACAAGTTCGTCGGAAATATTTTACTATTTTACTACAACCGCCTCTATAGCGATAAAACTTCGTCGCAATTTGCCACAAATATTCGTCGCATATACAGCATGTGCGTCGTAAATTTGGTTTTGAGATATTGCATTCATCGATATTACCACGGATTTTCATCACAAGTTGCGATGGACTTTCGTCGCACGTTCAGCAACTGCGTCGTAAGTTATTGGCTTGGCATAACTTTTCGTCCCAATTGTGACGAAGTTTCGTCGTAATTGTCACATTTCTTTGTTGTTATTGCGACGATAGTTCGTCGTAATTGTCACATTTCTTTGTTGTTATTGCGACGATAGTTCGTCGTAATTGTGATGATGAATAGGGTTAATCGATATTGAAGGTGGTGACACATGGAGAGCTAATTTCGTCAATGTTTCCACGCACACTTGGATCATGGATATAACGACGAAATTATTTCGACGAAAAAAAATCTCGGCTTTCGTGGAAAATGCGATGGATAAGTGTGGCAATATCAATGAAAAACCGTCGCAAATTTGCTCATATGTACTAGTGCTTGATGGTTCATGTGGACATTGAGGGATGCTAAGGAGCATGTTTAGGCTCCTAGTAATACATTCAGGGAGAGAAGGCCTCCAAATAAGTTTTCAAACTATATGTCACTAATGAGTAGCATCATGATTCTGAGTCTTCCAATGTTCAAAAAGCAACAAACCGGTAGATTTGGAGGAATTCCATGATCGAGAATGGTGTGTGACATTTTTCCAGGATTGGAGGGACAGATAGTTCCAGGTGGCTCTTTAAAAAAATTCTTCTTCACTAAGAGGGAGTGTTGATGTTTTAGCATCATACATGAAATTCCACATAGGTTTAGTTTCAGACATGTGGAATTCATCTAAAAGTCCTTTCAGACCTTTGTAATTCACTTTAATTAAAGTTAATTATTAAAGTGAAGAGACTTTTATTAATTGAGTGATTAATCTAATAAAATGTAAAGTATTTACATTAATGAATTAGATTAATTTTGACCATTGATCTAAACTTAATCTCAACCATCAATCTTATTGAGAGATTAGGGTTTTTGAGACTTAGTCAACAATGGTTACATTAGATTTGGTCAAAACTCAATATTATAAAAGGAAGGAGAAGTGAAATGAGAAGATACAAGACAAAGAGAGCCATTGACTCACAGAGTGTTTGATACATAGAGAGAGAAAAGAAGGATGTGTGCTCAGTCTGAAGGAGGAGAAAATAAGCAGTGCAACAAGAGGAAGAATAACCCAACAACTAAAAACGTTTTGTGGAGGTCGTACCATCCAACAGAGGCTGTATAAATTTTCTGGAAGGTCATATAGCCAAGGAAAGGCCATACAATTGTTGAGTTTTGTGTACCTTGGGAAGTGGTCCCCTTGTGTTTGTGAGTCTCTAAACACAAGAGGGAAATGTTTAACCCTTGTACCTTTATTTTATGATCTAATTTCACTTTGACTTAGTCACTTAAGTCATAAAGTGACAATTAATTCACAAAGTGGGTGAATTAATAGACACAAAGCAAACTATGGAAACTTGAGTAAAGTGGGTTTCCAAGTGAGATTCTTGAGATGAGATCTCACCCTTTTATTAGACTTGGATAAATTGATCTTAGCCATTGATCTTCTAGGTTTGGCCTAAGAAAGGCTAAAGGGGACGCATAGGGAAAAAGAGAGGCTCAATTATTCACTTGATCACTTGAGAGAGTTGGGTGATGATAAGAGAAGTAAGAAGAGAGGGTTTGAAGGAGAAAACTAGGGCACACTTGTTCATGGAGGGAACAAGCTAGTTTGCATAAGCTTTCATGGAGGTTTTAGGTGTGAGCTAGTTGGAGGGTGAAACCTTGGAGTAGGGGTGCACACTAGCAGGCATACCATAGAGAGGGTGCATCTTGAAGCTGATTTGTGGGTTGATGTGGGAGCACCATTAGAGAAAAGGTTGCACAAGGGTTCAACCAACAACCAAGGCTTTCTTCAAGGGCGTGATTCTGCTTCAAGCAAACTAAAGGAAAGAGGGGCACACATTCCAAGGAGCTCTTTCCTAAGCTTGAGAGGAGCTAGCAACTATGATAGGTTCCTTTGTATTTATTTCCTTCTTTTAGCTATTGCTTGAAGATCTCCATACATATACATCTCTCTTACTGGTTTTCCCCTGGGGGGGGGTGTCCAAGGTCATGTTGACCAAAAATTACATGTGTTCATTTGTCATGTGTGCTTAGTTATTATCAGTTGTAAGTAGTTCAATATATAGAGGGTATTACATTTTAAGGTTATGCATGTGCTATGTTTGTTCATCCTAAACTAACAATTAAACACTTGCAAGAACACCCTTAAAAGAGTATGTAATCATCAGTCTAAAGGCAGATTTGAGGGGGAGAAAAACCAGAACTATTTGTTGTCCTAAAACAACAGCAAGAACAATTTGGAACCTTGAACATAGAGCCCAACAAGCAGTCATATGACAGACCTGTTGGGCAGCCTTTAGTACCTCAAAAATTTTCATGGTATCAGAGCCAAAGGGCTAAGTGTTGGTTGATTCTTTGGAGCATACAGTGGGAAGAATTTTTGGACAGTTTGGATAGCTTGTTTCCACACTTGTGTGTTGAGTGTTGAGGTTGTTTTATTTTGCAGATTTTAGGATCGGTTTCGGCTTTAGTGGGCAGTCATTTCGGTGACACAGATGAGGATGGAGGATAGGCTATCAAGTGCTAGCAACTAGTCCCCTTGGAAGACCAGAATTGTGTTTTTCTTAGAGGATCTTGAACTATGGGATATAGTTCAGGCTCCAATGGTTCTTCCTCTTGTTACCGTTCCCTTGTTGGTGGCAGAGTTTAGGAAGAGAAACACCAAGGAAAAAATAACTATCTGTGATGTGGTGGGAGACCATGTCATACCTCATTTGACTGGTAACGAGTTTTATGTTGAGATGTGGGACTCATTATGAAAAGTATACCAAAGTTCTAATCAGAATTGGAAGATGGTTCTTCAGGAGAAGCTTAGGAGCATTAAGATTCTCAAGTCAGAGTTGATTACCTCATACCTCAGGAGATTCACTCAGACTCATGATGAGTTGGCGATAGTTGGTGAGATAGTGGATCCCATGGTTTTAGTAAAGACAACCTTAAAAGACGTTTCCAAACCTTGGGAGACTTTTTTGTGAGGCATTGTGGCCAGGGAGGCTATGCCTAGTTGGGAGAGACTCTGGGATGACTTCGTATAGGAGGAGTTGAGATTTAACTCTGGATCTACTAGCCAACAACACATTGGAGAGGGTGAGGAGGATCTTGCTCTTTACACAAAGGGAAAGAAGAAGATTGGTCAAGGTGCTAGACAAGGTCCCAAGGGAGGAGCCAAGCCACATCATAGTGGTAGTGGGCAGAAGACAGATATGAGAAAAGTGAAATGCTTTTCTTGTAAGAGGATGGGACACTATGTTGGATAGTGTCCCAACGGGCAGAAGAATGTAGATTCTAAACTTGTACAATATTTACTGCAAACATATTTTTAGTAAAAGAACATAAAAGATACAATGAAAAATACACACATTACACATAAATGTTTCCCCTGGAAACCCAAACTAGGAAAACCAACATATTATATATTCATTCATAGTGGTACATTGTTTACAATACAATATACATATATGAGCCAGCGACATCCAAAACCTTAATTCAATGACTTGGATTAGTCAACAACCCTAATTACTTAACCGGAAATAGAAAACCATCGAAAAAAACCATGTGCCAAAAAATTTCCCAACAATGGACACAAAAATCTAGGTGACATGAAAAATGAGGCAAAAATGCAACACGTTTCCAAAGGAAAAAATTCTCGGGGGCGCTGCACCGACACTATGTAGCAGACACTAGATCTAATCGTGCAAAGAATATAAAACATACCCAACAAATAAGAGGTCAGGTGGTGCAACAACTACAACATATGAGGAGGATTTCATTGTTTAGTTTGAGAGGGAGTGTGCTTTCATAGTTTTTTGTGCATCAGTTGAGACACCATCCAACATCTGGTATATCGACAATGGAGCTTTGAGATATATGACGGGTGTGAGAGAGCACTTCACTGATCTCATAGTTCTTGAGATCAATATGGAGATGACACCATTGTCAGAGTTGTTGGGTGTGGCATAGTGACATTTTAGAGGGATACTATGCCACCCATATCATTAAAGGATGTGTTGTTTGTCCCTGGGATGAAGAAGAATCTTATCTCAGTTGCCACCCTACATGACAGAGGTCTTGAAGTGTCCTTCAGAGGGACAGAGGTCCTCATACACCCTAAGGGGTCCAGTATCACTTGTGGGAAGGTGATTGGAGTGAGGAATGGGAAACTGTATAGATTGTTTTTTCATCCACTGCATGCCTTGGCAGCAAGTAGCGACAACAACGATCAGTTGTGTGAGCCATGGCATCGAAAGATGGCTCATCTACATCATGGAGCTCTCGGAGTGATGAGAGATTGTGACAGGAGTGCCACAGTTCATCATAGAGCATCAAGGTGTGTGTAGAGGGTGTGCACTTGGTAATTTTACCAAGACTTTTTTTCCCAATAGTGATAGCAAATCATCTAGGATACTAGATTTGATACACACAAATGTGTGTGGGCCCATGTCACGGGTGTCCTTGAGTGGTTATGAGTATTATCTCACATTCATAGATGACCACTCTAGGAAGACTTGGATCTATTTCCTGAAGGCCAAGAGTGAGGTATTCACGAAGTTCCAAGAGTTCAAAGCTCT
This sequence comes from Picea mariana, assembly GCA_032191745.1. NCBI lineage: Eukaryota > Viridiplantae > Streptophyta > Pinopsida > Pinales > Pinaceae > Picea > Picea mariana. Next base: position 11,972 of record JASDQU010224379.1, on the reverse strand, counting down.
TTTGAACCAAAAAGGAAAGAAGATCAAGGTATTACGGTCAGAAAATGGAGTCAAGTATACCTCCATAGATTTTGCATAATTTTGTACCCAGGTAGGGATCAGAAGGCAGTTGACCATTCCTTACAACCCCTAGTAGATCGAGGTTGCATAGAGGAAGAACGGGACCATTACAGGTGCAGCGAGATCAATGTTGCATGATCAGAAACTGCCTTTATACTTATGGGTTTAGGCTAGTGTTGTTGCAGTATATCTACAAAACAGGAGTCCCCATAGAGTTTTGGGGAGGAAGACTCCTGAGGAGGCCTTCACTGGGAAGAGGCTCGATGTTGAGAATATTCACATTTTTGAATGCTTGACATATTCTCATGTCCCTTCTGAGAAGAGGACAAAGATAGATCCCACAACGTATAAGGGGATCTTAGTTGGATACTCAGAGGTCTTGAAGGCCTACCGGATCTACATTCCATCACAGCGAAAAGTGGTGGTGAGCAGAGATGTCATATTTCAGGAGGGGAGATATTTAGGAGGTCTCTCACGTTGAGAGATAGAGTTGAGGAGGTCACATAGATTCAAAGTGATGCATCTCAGGGGACACAGCCTAAGTTCTCGAGTAGACCAGTTTTAGGGGTGATTGGGTCACCTTGTATAGCTTCAGGGTCACAGTTGCAGAGTATTCAGGAAGAGGGTGCAGAGGCTCCAAGATCTCAGAGTATTGGGATGAGATCTGAGGATGAGACTCTTGGGCATGGAGATATCACTTCTCCTTTGGTTACTTCAAGGAAGAGGAAATCGAGATGGTTTCAGGAGATCCTGAAGGAAGCCAAGGAGAATGTTGGAGAGCCCAAGAGGTTGGTCAGAGAGAGTAGAGCACCAGTGAGGCTTGGGTTCTACTTGGCTATGGTGGCAAGCATCACAAATGAAAATCTCATGAATTTTGCGTAGGCAGTTGACCAACATGTTTGGTGAGAGACCATGTTGGAGGAGTATGACTCCATCATGTGCAATGATGTATGGGTGGTGGTGTCGTGGCCTGAGGGGAAGTCAATTGTGACTTCTAAATGGTTGTACAAAACTGAGTATGCTGCAAATGGAAGCATAGAGAAACACAAGGCCTGATTTGTGGCGAGAGGATTCTCTCATATAGAGGGAGTCGACTATGATGAGACGTTTGCACAAGTTACGAGAAACACTTTTATCTGGAGCATTATTGCTATGGCAGTAGAGATGGGTTGGAGGATACATCAAATGGATGTAAAGACCGCTTTTCTAAATGGATTTATTGAGGAGGAGGTGTACATAAAGCAATCACAGGGGTTTGAGATGTTGGAGAGAGATTCTCATGTGTGCCTCTTAAGAAAGGCACTTTATAGTCTTAAGCAAGCTCCAAGAGCTTGGTATTCACAGATAGACACTTATTTTCTTTAGATGGGGTTTGAGAAGAGAAAAGAAGATCCTAACCTCTACTATAGCATTCGAGGTGAGGATACGCTCATTCTCATATTGTAAGTGGATGATTTATTCATCATGGGATTGGAGCATCTCATAGTTGAGTGCAAGTTGAATCTTGTATCAGAGTTTGAGATGGCATACATTGGGTTGATGCACTATTTCTTGGGCATGGAGGTTTGGCAAGAAGAGGGTCATATCTTTCTGGGGCAAGGGAAGTATGCAACATAAATATTGACCAGATTTCATATGGAGGACTGCAGGCCCATGTCTACACCTATGGTCACCAACTAGAAGAAGTTTAGTTCTTCAGATTCCGGGTTGGTGGATGCTACAAGATACAGGCAATTGATTGGGTCCTTGATGTATCTGGTCAACACTAGACCGGATATTTGTTTTTTCATAAACACTCTCATCCTATACATGGTGGAGCCTAGGAGTGTTAACTAGATTGGGGAAAAGCATGTTCTAATGTATATTGCAGGATCAATGGATTTTGGTTTGGACTATGTCAGAGAAGATGGGGTGAGTTTGGTTGGCTACACAAGCTCAGACTAGGCGGGATGTGTTAGAATATAATGGATGTGCTCATTTTACCATTGAAAATATCTCTATTATCACCCAACCATAGGCCGAAGCCACCCTCCAAGCACCTTAACCTTGACAGAGAATCACTCTGGAAGCAAACCTTAGGGTAGATAGCCAAACAAAGGGTAGCGCACCTTTCCCCAAGGATAGCGCACCAACAAGAGCTAATCATATGTTCTAAACCCTATCCAAGAGATATTCCAAGCCAAACGTGATCTGCTAGCTGCAGCAGCTGTAATGGCAGCTCTCCTCAAACCTGTGCACAAGACTAGGCACTACAGTGCGCACAAGTTGTTGCTCTGCAATTCTGAGACTGCCTGTCAGAATGAGAACTGGCCTCTTGTATTTATACTAATTCTGGCTAACTGCCTGGGCCGACTTCTCATTCTGGGTATCTGTCTATTTAGTATATATTATTATTTCTAGCCGACTTCTTCTCTTGGAGGCTAATAACCTAATATAAATTATCTTCTTGAGCCAACAAGTCTTCTAGGGTTATTAGCCAACTCATTAGGGTTTCTTCTTGTTTCCCAGAGTATTCTATCCTCGTCAGGTTTACACGTGGAGGTAAATACCTCCCGCAGCTACCATAATATCAACACTCCCTCCTAGCTAGGGAGGTATTACAGGTAATGGTCTTGAGCACAAAAACATACCATTCACCCGATAGCATCAACATAGTTGTATAGACTAGATCATGACTAGATCATGAGCACCATCTTCATCATCAGTGTCATTGGTTTCATCATCTCTCGAAACCATACTCTATCTGAGTAATCAGACATGATTCTCACTCCACAGAGTGATACAAGAGCCATTCCTCTAATCTAGAAGAGTAAATGTTCTAAGCCATTTTCCGTCTGGGAAATCTTTGTCCTTTGATTATCCATCCAATACTGTTGATAGTCTTCAAGGCAATCAAAACAAAGTAGAACACAACTGTGTCTATCCATAGTAGTACATAACTACAATCCAGTGGTACACTACCACATCAAGTAACACACAAGTACTTGATCAACAACGTATAGTCACAAACACTGGAACACATCCACCACAGTAGTATACATCTACTGTCATATAGTCTCCATAACAATCATCTGATATCAACCTGCATAGAACCAATGTTATGATATAAACTAAATCAACTGGTCCAATCTTTCACTCACATCTGTGAGATCTGAAATAATATATGCCCTCAAAGTAGAACAATGATATATCTGGACTATTCTTTTCAAGCAAGGAAGAATAACTGTCTTGTTTTCTGAACCTGGACCATTCCCCACCCTGGGCCATTCTTCCTACACTAATCAAAGTGCACCCCGGAGAGAATGTATAAACCATAAGGAATGTCTGTCCCTGATTGCTGAGCCTGTACCATTCCCCACCCTGGGCTATTCTTCCTACACTAATCAAAGTGCACCCTGGAGAGAATGTATAAACCCTAAGGAATGACTGTCCGGACTATTTCCTCTGTTAACCACAAGAGGAAAAGACTATCCTGCATCAACCTCCAAAACGGAACCATTCCTCATGTTAACCACAATGAGAAATTGTTGTCCGGTGAGGCGGGCCAGTCTTCTTGAGTAACCCTCAAGAAGAGAGATTGCCCTAGACCACTCCCCATGTTAACCACAATGGGAATTCATTGTCTATGATACATCAGCAATCTGGACCATTTCCCATGTTAACCACAATGGGAAATCGTTGTCCGTCAGAAATCTCAATTCACTTTCCGAACAGGAAAGAATCTGTCCAAGCTGGAATATTTTTCAATGAATGTCTTCAATAATATTTTAGTGTTTCCTCTCAACCTAGGATTCATATCTTCCTTTTTCAATAAGGAAGTCGTCTCCACGAGCTCCAGCTTGAGTACGCAAACTTTTTCATCTTTTACCAAAATGTCTGCTTATTTGCTCATCTGTGGAGATAGGTATTGGAGAACCACTTTCTCCTTTCTGGACTTCATTACGGATAATGTAATGCTTGATTTCAAATGTACTTTGGTCTAGAACCATGGCTTCCTTTGAAGGCTTCATGTAGCTCTGATCAATAGAGTATATCATTGTTGGAAAACTGGAACATATCCATGTGGCACTTCTTCTGTGATAATGAGATATGATTTACTAAGTAATCATGTTGATACAATATCTTTGTTATAGAAAATCTTCACCACGCTTATGTTGTGCATTGGAGGTTCTCCACCAAGTTTTCTTCTTCTATCTGTATGCAAGGGTCTCTTTCTGGTATGCCTCAAAGTCTTAAGGTTGCTCTTCATACGCTCTTTATTCAATTTCTTTGGAGAACATTCTTTGCATTCATCTGATGTAGAACTCCAACTCATGGATGTTGTGGATGATATAATGACTCATGTAGAGATATGTCTGGTGTACTGGAACAAGTAATCATCATAGTCTTCTCCCTCCATCTGGGAGAACCTCTAGTTCTAGATCTCGCAATGCTTTCATTCAGAAGTCTTTCATACATTGTTCTTCATCATGACTCTCAGTTCCTCTACTTGATTTCTTTTATTGAGTTCATATCAGGCTGGTAATATTGTGATTCTTAATATAATGATTGGTTGTTCTGGCTTCTCTTTCTTTCTTGAATCTTCATGTTCTTCCTGATGTTTTTCTTTATCTCTTGGGTCCATGGAGTTTCTTATAGATTCCATGCCCTAAAGATTCCATTTCTTTCTTTCATCATAGGATCACGATTGTGGATGGACAACCAGGGATCTTTTAAGGCTTCTCTTTGGAGAAGACTTCTTCTGCGGTTGAACTGAACATGTATTGTCTTTCATGGCTGCTACCATACTTCATTATTTTTAATGGATCATAGAATTAGCTCCCTCCTAATCCTTCCTTCATGTATGAGTGCATATAATCGGCTCCCTCCGTCTAACAGAGTCAATGCTTCCGTCTGCATTCGTATTATCTTCTGCAATATATAATTGGCTCTTTCTGTCTAACAGAGTCCACGCTTCCATCTTGTTGTCTTCTACAAAAACGTTATAAGTCTTTCTCTGACTTCTTTCTATCTTTGTTTCTTCTGAGTCTCTTCATGATTGATTCGACGTATTTCATCCTTTCATGTGTATTATCTAATGATATCAATCCTTATCTTTTTGTTCTTCCATAGGTATAGTTCTTCTTGGAATACATTATCTTTCAAGGGATAGATATACAAGATATGTACAGAGACGATACAAATGAGATATGTACAAGAAATAAGAAGAGTATTGTTACCTTTAGAAAAAGAAGTCTCTTTCATTCAACTTAGTCTTCTTTGTAGGTTCCTTTTCTTCGACAACTAATGCTTCGTGTTTTTCCTTCCTTTTCCTTAGCTCAGGACAATGATTCTTGTAGTGACCATACTTTTGACCATTGAAGCATTGTATTTCTGAAATGTCTTTCTCTTGATTTGGCTTCCTCCTTTGAGACAAACTTCCTTTTGTTCCTGAAATTCTTGAATCTTGCTAGGAAGGCTTGATCATCATACTTCTTTTGGGGTTTCTCTTTTGCAATGATCCTTGATTCTTCTTGAGCACAGCAAGTCCAAAGTTCTTCAAATGTCGGATACTCCTTTCTTGTGTTCATGCTTGTGGCAAATGCATCCCCACGTCTTGGGAAGACCATTGAGTACTATGTTTATCAATTCCTTCTCTGAAATGATCTCTTCAATAGCTTGTAGTTGATCTCTTAACTGAGAGATTCTCACAAAGTATGATGTTATGTTGTCATCATCATTCATCTTCATGTCACGAAGATCATTCTTCAGACTCATGACCTGTCCAATGTTTCTGACTGAGAAGAGGTTTGTTAGGGCATCATACATCTTATTCGATGNTTCCTTTCACGATATCCAACACTTTATTCTTGGCAAGGATGAGGTCAATCCTTGTCTTCCATGCTCTGAAGTTAGAGGCTCCATCTAACTTGTTCTCTGACTTCATAGAATAAGTCATGGCTGCTTTGACTTGGTCAGCCCTAGATTTGACCAGAAACTCAAACTTGATGCCTTGGTTTGCTGAGAGTATCAGGAGATGCGCTAGGCTAGGGCGCACTGATCTGTCCGAAAATTAGGTCAATCCCTTCACTTAAGGTGCCTCAATGAGAGGATTAGGGTTTCTGCAATTGTTCTTGCTAGTAACCCTAGCGACACTGTCTTGGAAGGTACTTCTGCTAGTAACCCTAGCGGCAGTTCTTCAGCGAGCTCAATATCCTAGTGGCTATGTTTCCTTCCAGCATTTAGACTGAATGAAGGAGGTGTGGGCCCATAACCTGTTAGAATATAATGGATGTGCTCATTTTACCATTGACAATATCTCTATTGTCACCCAACCATAGGCCGAAGCCACCCTCCGAGCACCTTAACCTTGACAGAGAATCACTCCCAAAGAAAACCCTAGGCTAGATAGCCAAACAAAGGGTAGTGCACCTTTCCCCAAGGATAGCGCACCAACAAGAGTTGATCAGATGTTCCAAACCCTAGCCAAGAGATAGTCCAAGCCAAACGTGATCTGCTACCTGCAGCAGCTGCAATGGCAGCTCTCCTCAAACCTACGCACAAGACTAGACACTGTAGTGTGCACAAGTTGTTGCTCTGCAATTCTGAGACTGTCTGCCAGAATGAGAACTGACCTCCTGTATTTATACTAATTCTGGCTAACTGCCTGGGTCGACTGCTCATTCTGGGTATCTGTCTGTTCAGTATATATTATTATTTATGGCTGACTTCTTCTCTTGGAGGCTAATAACCTAATATAAATTATCTTCTTGAGCCGATAAGTCTTCTAGGGTTATTAGCGAACTCATTAGGATTTCTTCTTGCTTCTCGGAGTATTCTATCCTTGTCAGGTTTACACGTGGAGGTAAATACCTCCAAAAGCTACCATAATATCAACAGGATGTGCCATTGATAGGAAGAGCACCATAGGGTGTTGTTTTGGGTTGGGGTCAGGAGTTTTTTCCTGGTTCAACCGAAAACAGAAGTCAGTAGATTTGAGTTCGGTCGAGGTAGAGCACATGGCATCCAGTCGGGCCAGTTGCAAGGCCATCTAGCATCGTAAGTTGTTGGTTGGTTTATTTGGTCAAGAGTTGTCTCTGACAGTGATTCACTGTGATAATCATAGTTGTATCAAACTCTCTGAGAATCCATTGTTTAATGACAGGTCAAAGCATATTGAGATCAGGTATCATTTCATCAGAGACTGGGTTTAGCGTGGGGTAGTTCAGCTTCAGTATATTATGACTGATGAGTAGGTGGTAGATATTCTCATCAAGGCCTTGCCAAGGGGCAAGTGTGTATATTTCAAAGATAAGATGGGCTTGGTGAGAAACTCTTTCCTCAATAAGAGGGAGTGTTGAGTTTTGTGTATCTTGGGAAGCGGTTCCCTTGTGTTTGTGAGTCTCTAAACACAAGAGGGAAATGTTTGACCCTTGTACCTTTACTTTATGATCTAATTGCACTTTGGCTTAGTCACTTAAGTCATAAAGTGAAATTTGTCACTTAAGTCATAAAGTGACAATTAATTCACAAAGTGGGTGAATTAATAGACATAAAACAAACTATGGAAACTTGAGCAAAGTGGGTTTCCAAGTGAGATTCTTGAGATGAGATCTCACCCTTTGGTTAGACTTGGCTAAACTGATCTTAGCCATTGATCTTATAGGTTTGACCTAACGAAGGCTAAGGGGGGCGCATAAGGCAAAAGAGAGGCTCAATTGTTCAATTGATCACTTGAGAGAGTTGGGTGAGGAGAAGAGAAGTGAGAAGAGAGGGTTTGAAGGAGAAAACTAGGGCGCACTTGTTCATAGAGGGTGTAAGCTAGTTTGGAGAAGCTTTCATGGAGGTTTTAGGTGTGATCTAGTTGGAGGGCACAACCTTGGAGTAAGGGCACATGCTAGCAGACACAGCATAGAGAGGGCACATCTTGAAGCTGGTTTGTGGGTTGATGTGGGAGCACCATTAGAGAAAAGGGTGCACAAGGGTTCAACCAACAACCAAGTCTTTCTTCAAGGGCGCGAGTCTTCTTCAATCAAACTCAAGGAAAGAGGGGCACACTCTTCTAGGGGTGCACATTCCAAGGAGCTCTTTGCTAAGCTTGCAAAGAGCTAGCAACTGTGACAGGTTCCTTTGTATTTATTTCCTTGTTGTATCTATTGCTTGAAGATATCTATATATATACATCTCTTTTACTGGTTTTCCCCGAGGGGGTTTTGTCCAGGGTCATGTTGATAAAAAATTACATGTGTTCATTTGTCATGTATGCTTAGTTATTATCAGTTGTAAGTAGTTAAAGATCTAGAGGGTATTAAATGTTTTAAGGTTATGCATGTGCTATATTTGTTCAGCCTAAACTGACAATTAAACACTTGCAAGAGCACCCTTAATAGAGCATGCAATCATCAGTCTAAAGGCATTGAGGGGGAGAAAAATCAGAACTGTTTGTTGTCATAAAACAACAGCAAGAACAGTTTGGAACCTTGAACATAGAGCCCAACAAGAGGTCATATGACAGATCTGTTGGGCAGCCTTTAGTACCTCAGGAAATTTTCAACAACTGCAGACAACAGATCTGGGAAGAAGATCAGAGCAAAGGGTTTTCTTTAGCACGACCAAAACGCCCAGGGTTTTTGCTGTAATTTATTTATTTTCTCAATGGGCTATTTTCCCAGTCAGGGAGTCGTTGTAAGCTTGGAGTAATTAATAAAAAGCTTATATTTTAAAGACAGAGATTTTATGTGTACTTCCATTGTTTATTTTTCAGTTAATTTCTAGCCAATGTGCAATTATTCTATGGTTTGAATTTTCTGTTTAAAATTCAACAAGTAATTTTTTGCTTGAGATCATAAGGAAATAATTTACCCAAGGTTGAAATTTTGACAATTATAACCAACTCCACTATTTTATCATTGTTTCCTTGATTGTTGGAGGGATTGGAGGAAGTTGAGATCTCAACAAACTTCTTGCTACTTTTAGTAAACAAGTTGTTGAAAATCTTATTTTAATTGTATTTCTTGGAGATAAAAGTGGATCTAGGAAAATAAATCATATGTTATTGTATGAGGAGTTAGAGATGAAATCTATATAAGGATTTGCTCACTCCAGTTGTAATTTGGATTGGAACCTAGTGATCAATGGAAGAACATGTGAGCAAGCTAGCCCCAAGCTTTGGAGGATAAAGTGTTTTGTGTATACAAGTTGTGGTTTTATTTATGTTAAATTTTATGTGTAGATATATGTTCTAGGGTGCCATTTGGAGGTTATATTTTGCAGGATTGTGAATGACAAAGGCAATGATAAGGCCATAGACGAGCACCATGCTACGTTGGAAAGGCTTGATTGACTAGGTTTAGGTTCCCTCCCTCATATTCGTTTTGTGTCATCTACCTTCAAGATCACAACATTACAGATTCTATATATCATTTGATTAGGTATGATTGTAGATAGTCTTGGGTAAAAGGCCACCTCATTGTTGCTTTGAGTTGTGGATCTAGATAGACCCTTTCCCTTATAACCTTGTAAGATTGGATCACCAAAACTTAAGGGTACAATAATTCACAGCTCTTGATTGTTTGTTGACCCTAAGTAAATTGTTGAACCAAGTTGAGGAGTTATAGTGCACATCATGGCTGCTTATAGCCCCTGATATTCCCTCTTGAAATTAATCAAATGACTCCATATCCCAAGTAGATAAGGCATTGGACTCCTTTTCACTCATCACACCAAACCCATTTACCCTTTTTCATTATTCATTTCATTGTTGCTAGGTTCTCTTTCCTTCCACTCATTACTACATGAAGTGAGCCTAGTAACCAATAGGGAAACCCCCTTTGGCTAGGAACATTTTCCTCAATCTAAAGTGCAGAGAAGTGTTGGTGAGGTGACAGTGGCCAACCTCCTAAGTTACACAAGGCTCGTACCCTATCTTCGGGACTTTAAACTAAAGGTGCTTGTTTATGTGGTAACAGAACCCAAATCTCACTACCTGAAAATCAAAATTATTGAAACATTTGAAGGTGTAAATCAGAAGTATATCCTTCTCACCCCTATCCTATTTGGTCTACTTATGCATTGATATCAACAAGAAATGCACTTCCACGTTATGTACTAATAGTTAATCCTTAAAATGCAAAACCATTCAATCAAATAGTAAAACCTCTTTCATTACGACACAAGTCAAAGCACAAGCACACTTGGTTCAAGTACAATATACCAATATATTATTCAATAACATTGCTAAGCTCAAAGACAACAAAGTACACAATAGATAGCCCAACCACAAAATCGAAACAGTGGCTTACTTAGAAACTAAGTACCACCTCAAAGACAGAAAATCCAAACAATAGCCAGCCTAGTTATTGACTACTGCAAGTGAGGTTGATGAAAAGGGAACTTGATATGCGCATTCAACTATTTGACCAGTTTATCGTTAGACCACAAATAAGTGTCTACATGAAAAACCATGATGAAACTGAATTCAACATATTTTAGTTTCTCTGATGTTAGTGTAGTTGTTGAACACTTAGATTGATATTTTTCAAGATAACATTGGCATCAGCACATGTTTAGATTCCATAAAAAATTTAAGGCCATCAAATAATCTAAAATGAGCTTTACTGAATTAGAACTGACTTTATTGTACCAATCCTTTAACAAAAGCATACGATTCCTCTTTTGAAGAGCTTTTAAAATAAGGAATCATCACCTAGAATTTCATCATTTTGGGGTGAAATTCTTTCAAGAACATAGTTAAATAAAAACTCAGAGTGGAACATAAAGACAAAAGTAATTGGTTACTTATGTTGCTGAAAGTGTCAAAGTTATGTATCTTGCATTTCCAAATATGTGTTTTTTGATAAGTTTGATAAAAGAATATTGATATCAACTTCGAATTACAATATTGGAAATGATTGTCTTTCTGATACTTATTCAAATTCACATCCTAATAAGTACTCATGAAAAATATGGCTACCCGAAGCCTATAGAACATGTGTCTTGATGTAATATGCAAAAATCTTTATCATAACATTGAGCGTATGATTTCAGACTCAGTTTGAACATGAGATCTAGTGATATCCTTTACTCGACAACAACCACTAAGAGACATAGCAAGTTCAAGCTCGTCATGTAGCATCTCCAGCACTTTTTTAACACCAGATTCCCCTTTCACTGCTAGACCATAGATTATTGGCCTTCCAACCTGCAATATAGCAGATTGCAAATGCAGAACGTCAGGCATGTTCTTCTGCTAAAAAGATAATAAATTTGTTTTGGCAATTTCATCTATCTAAGCATGTATCTGCTATTTTATGTAAATACATAAAACTATAGTTACCAGATGCGGCCAAGTCGACTCAGACTTGTGAACCTGACTAGGCTCAGTTTGAAAACTGAATTGTATCAGACCAAGTCTGAGTCTGACTCAATAAGAGAGTCAAACTCCGGATCTAAGTCAAATCTCAGGGAAGACTTTGAAGTTGAATCTGGGAAAACTCAGCATGCATATATATATATATATATATAATTGCCAAGTTTTTCCCATGTCAACTCCCAAGTCTCGCACCAGTCAGAGTCAAACCTTGACTCTTCAACCCCACCCAATCAGACCTTGAGCAGATCCTAATAACTTTGTATGTGGATTTTGTCTAAAAAAATCTCTACTAAGAATGGTTGTCAATACTCTGATTCTTGTCTCAGGCACTCTGTTATGAGTGATTTCCATTTTCCTATGTTGCAATACTAAAAATACATTTCTTTATGCAATATGAAAAAAATAGAAATGCCTCAAACCAACATTAATTACAAGGAAGCATCAAAGATGGGAATTGTGCAAAATAAATGTCATTACAGACCAGAACTGCCTGTGCCCCAATAGCCAATGCTTTAAAGACATCTGTACCACGACGGATCCCACCATCAAATAGTACAGGGAC